>VXBH01007623.1:207731-226967 GCA_013400035.1 Rynchops niger | reverse complement strand
GTACAGCCTGGGACAGAGACAGAACCACCACCCACAGCTTCAGAGATCAGCCATTTCTCTCCAAGGCAAGAGGGACAGAGGCCATGGCGCCTACCCAATGCCTCCTCCTCGTTGTGTTCCCCCGCAGAGCAGCGTGGCCTGGGCTGCTCCGTTGCCAGCTTAGGGAGCAGGTGAGTACGTGGCGCTGGTGCAACCTTTCACCGATGGGCCGGTGGGCTTTTCACCCCGAGAACCATAAGTGTTCTCCACACGCTTGCTGAGGGTGCACTCGATCCCGCTGTCCCAAGACAGACCCCTGAGGGACACCACTCATCTCTGGTCCCCATGCAGACATTGAGCCGTTGACCAGTAGCTTCTGGATACAACAGTCCAACCAGTTCCTCATCCGCCAGAGAGTCCACCTGTCAAATCATCTCCGGTTTAGAGAGAAGGATATTGTTGGGGACTGTGTCAAAGGCCTTCCAGAAGTCCAGAGAGGTGACATCCACAGCCCTTCCCTTGTCCCCTGATGGAGTCACTCCATCCTAGAAGGCCCCTAGGTTCGTCAGGAAGCATACAGCCAACGTGTGCTTTCTCAAGGTTTCCTTTTGCATGTCAAATGCTTGAAGAGAATGTTTTTTTCTGTTTTATTGATTGACTTTTTGCTCTTTGAGGACCCTGACAGAAAGTAGTCCCTTCAACTTCACATGAAGAAGAAATGGAAAAGTAAAGGCTTTGTTCTTCCTTCCCATAAAACAAAAGTGACTCGTTAGCCCTGGGCTCCCCCAAGGCAGAAAAGAGGGCTCCAGCCACGGAGCTGCCTACAGGAGGGGATCTTGCACTTGTCTCCAGACTGAAATCGCTCACTCTTCAACCTCATGACGGCAGCACCTGAGGAGGTCAGAAATCGTGGCCGTGGTTTCCTGTTGTTCCCGGGGCACTGTGAGCTCCCCGCTGCCCCAGTGCCCACAAAAAAGGGCAGAGCTGTGGGCTCAGCGCCGGCTGGGGCTGTGTCCCAGCGCTTGGACGGAGCTGCCTGATGGGACGTGCTCCCCTCCCTGGGAGGGCAGCTCCCCCAGCCAAGCTCCAGCAGCTCTCCATGAGTGCCCTGAGAGCCGTCCCCACGCAGCCTCGGCCCAGCTGTGAGGTCACGTCTTGGCTGTGAGGTCACAGAGCCCCGTGGTGCCGCGCCAGCCCTAAGTACTGACGGCTGCGCCCATGGTCCCCAGTGCAGCAGCACGACGGGGGTGCAGAGGACCATGGAGCCTGCCGAACGCTGCCTCCTCATAGTGTTCCTCCTGCTGGCCCTGCACAGCAGGGTGGCCTGGGCTGCTCCGTTGCCAGCTTGGGGAGCAGGTGAGCACATGGCGCTGGTGCAGCCTTTCACCAACGGGCCGGTGGGCTTTTCTCCCCGAGAAGCGTGGGTGATGGTTTGTCCCCCAGGGCTTTATCACGGGCTTCCTCCATGTGCATGAGCTCTCCCATTAAGAAGACCCCTGAGGGGCTGTATGCTGGTCCACCGTTTCCTCAAGGGCTGTTGCCCCTGGCGTGGAAGGAGTGTTTGGAGAGGTGCCAGGAGCCAGCCAAGAGCTCACCAGCCCCATGTGCAGCTTCTGGAATCTCCACCTCCATCTGGCTCCCACCTGGGGACCCCAGCTCCTTCCAGTGCCGGCAGGTCCCTAAGGCAGAAGTGGATCCCAACATGCAATGGAAACGTTTCTCCTCTGTGCTTGCTTCTAGATGAGGATGGTGGCAATGGTTATTCTGCTTCTCAGCTGGATGTTGCTTTGGAGCCCCTAGGGCATCCTGCAGGCAAGTTCTCAATGTCCCTTTCCTTGCGAGCAGAAACACCGACAATGCGTCAAGAATTTATTTCGGTGCAATTTTCCTGAAGACCCTCGGCAAGGCCGATGGCTTCCTGACTTCCTGCCCCCTTCCTGTCCTCCAGCCTGAGAGCAATCCCACAGCTAAGTCAGTGGGAGGAAGGAGCATCTACCTTTCTGTCTTTTTTTCCTGTGAAATGCACGTTGCTCCTTCTGTGGCTGATGCGCGGACATGAAAAGCCGAGAGGGTCTGGGGCGGGCTCAGTGATGTGCCCTGGGGCGCTTTGCCTTGCAAAGCTCTTTGCTGGCCCCCGTGGGTACTTCACGTCACGGCTTTTCCCTCCCGCGAGGAGCTGCCGGCTCAAAGCCCAAAGCTCGGCCAGGCGGGCGCCGCTGCAGGTGTGAGGACAGAGACCTGCAGGCGGGTGCCCTCTCCTCACCCGATCCCCTTACCCCATCTGCAATTGGGTTCCGATGATGTAGATCCCAAGAGATGACAGAGGCTTCCCCTGGGTGTTTATTTGGCAGATGTGTCCGTAGGGAAGGCTCTTCCAGCTCCTGGACTGGAGCGTGCACTACAGCCCGGCTGGCATCACAGGGGTGAGTCGTCTGTCTCTGCTGACCTCACAGACCGCGCACTGGTTTTCTCTATTTTATTCCTGTGAAATCAAACCGAATGCTTTCTGTTAAGGGCCTCCGAGAGCAAAGTACCAAGCTGAAGGAGGACAAAAGCCCCTGGAGCCAAGTGAAGTCCTCAGGGACGTTCTGAAGGAACTGGAGAGCGGACACGGTGGGTGTATTTCACTCTGCGGTAGCCGCAACACTCGAACACCAGAGGTTTTCGATCCTTGTCTGGCCGGGCTGTAGCCTGCGGAGCGGGAAGGGCTCCACCAGCACCTGGCTGCAGCCACGCTGGGTCTCAGGCCTTGCAGGCGCTGCCGAGACCCAGAGATGGTCCAGGGCCACCGCTGCCAGTTGTGGCTCAGGCTGGGTGCCAGGGGCATCTGCTGCCCCAGTTTTGCCATTGTGTCTCAGAGCTGTTTGCACAGAGGTGGGTGGGCAGGTTGGAGGGCCTGGCACGCGCTGAGCTTGTGTTCAGCTCCCACGCAGCTCTGCTCGCCCGCTGGGCCAGTGCCAGGGGGAGCGAGGACCCCGGCAATGCTGGCTGCCCTTTCCTAGTGCTGGAAGTCGGGGGGAGATGCTGATTCGGCAGCTTTTGGGGTTGTCCTCCATTTCCCGTCTGCAGACCAATAGGTGGGATGGGACAGATGTGAGCGTTGCTGGTGCTTCCAGGGCAGGGCAGGAGGGCATGGTGCAGGAGCCCCAAAAGCCCAGGCATTCTTTCCAGCCCTCGTCGATGTCTTGGAGAAGTATTGCCTCCTGAAGATGCCATCTCCCTGATGGGGAACGCTTCCATCTGATCCAACTGTCCCACTTTCTTTCTCAAGAGACGGACCAAGAGGCTGCGCAGAAGGTGGCGTTTCCAGAAGGAAGCAGCGGCTCCCTGCCAGTCTCTGCTGAAGAAACAGAGGTGATGCCAGGTAATTGCTGTCCCGTGGTGAGCCGGTGTCACCCATGAGGATGACCGTGTGGCAGCAGGTTCTTCCCCAGTGCCCGCTCCTGCCCGTCACATCAGCAGCCAAAGCTGAAAGTGTTTTGGGGTTCCAGGCACGTGAACTGCATTCTGCAGATGACGGGCAATGTGACTCTTGCACAAAGGTCCCTCCCGCGGTAGCTGCAACGCAGAGCTGGCCGGGAGTCCCTCGAGGCCCAAGGCGGAGGAGCAGCACGGGGCGGGATGCCTCCCGTCAGCTGAGGGCCCCGGCGATGCCCTGACTCCCAGCCTGGGCAGGGGCTTTGAGGGAACCTCCCCGTCTTCCTGCATCCTCTGTGCCTGAGCCGTGCTGAGGCTTTACCTGTCCTCTCTGCTTTTTGGCAGCGCTGTCAAAGCCCGCCGAGGAGCACCACAGCAGCGTGTATGAATTTTATCGATCAAACTCAGGTACCGAGCAGACTTGCTGGCGTCCCTAAGTGGGAGACATGTCCTGGGAGCGGCTGCAGGCGGCGCCCATGCTGGAGAAAAGGCAGCAGGGGAGAGCAAGGCTCAAGCGCCTCCTGAGAGGGCCTGACTCCGTGCCCTCGGGGTGTGGGCGCGTGTCCACGGGGAGGGAGAGTTGGGGGTGTCACTGCCTGCTGCAGGGATGGCTGTTGTCCGTGTCCCTCGAAGGAGCGACTGGTGAAGCAGCTGCGCTCCCCGCCATGCTCTCCTGAGTGTTGTTTGGTGGGACAACCTGTCCCAAAGGGTGGGAGCGTGCCTCCAGGTGCCAGCACCGGGGACACAGAGACCTTCTGGCCATATCCGACGTGCCGCAAGCTCACCAGTGGTGCGCAGGATGGACTAACGTTCCGAATTGCTCCTCCAGATAAGGGCAGCCAGGCAATCCCAAGTGTTGACAGTAGGCAGAGCAGCGCAAGTGTCGTCTGTCCCCAAGACGTGCGAAGGCGCTGTATGGTAGACACAGCAGCAGCCGTGGTTTCCCTGCCATTGACGATACTGCTCTGCTGTGTCATCATCAAGCGTCGGAGAAAGAAAATGCAGTGAGTTGTTGATTTTTCCCCACCCTGCTTCCTTCGATGGCTGCTCGTAGCCACGATGCCAGCGCTGGGCCGTGCCGTGGAGGAGCGTCCCCGTGTCCCAGCTGCAGCTGAGGCCTCAGCGGCCTCCTCCCTCCACAGAGCCTCCTCGGCAGCTTCAGGAGCCCACCAGGGAACCGGCAGACGCCCCTTGCGCCCGGAAGGCTGGACCAGCCGCCCCAGCAGCCCACAGCAANTGCTCCGTCCCTCCAGCGAGGACCAGAGCTGGCCCCACCAGGGTGGGGCTTGGGGCGGTGACAGATCCCCCTCCGCCATCTCGGTGGATGAGACTTTTTTCCAGAAATAATTTTCTATTTTTTAGTAGTAGTATTATGTTACTCTTATTTATGCAAGCTTTTGCTGCACGCAAGTACGGACAGAATTAGAACCTTATTAAGGTTTGATAATTAAGTGTTTCTTCTCCCTTAAAATAAAATCTATAAAAGTTTAGCTAATAAGGTAAAATTTTACTNGCTTCCTTCGATGGCTGCTCGTAGCCACGATGCCAGCGCTGGGCCGTGCCGTGGAGGAGCGTCCCCGTGTCCCAGCTGCAGCTGAGGTCTCAGCGGCCTCCTCTCTCCACAGAGCCTCCTCGGCAGCTTCAGGAGCCCACCAGGGAACCGGCAGACGCCCCTTGCGCCCGGAAGGCTGGACCAGCCGCCCCAGCAGCCCACAGCAATGGACCCAACGCCAGCCCCCGCCGCTGTGGCCCGAAACGCCAGCACGGCCGCCCTCCCGTGGGCCCCCGCGCCCCCGCAGCCCGTCCCCGGTCAGCCCGCACCGACAGCAGGACCAGCCCAGCGGCCTCCAGCCCCAGAGCACACCGCANGGACAGAATTAGAACCTTATTAAGGTTTGATAATTAAGTGTTTCTTCTCCCTTAAAATAAAATCTATAAAAGTTTAGCTAATAAGGTAAAATTTTACTCTTATTCAAAGCACTTCAAATGCCACGGTCGATATTCTGTCAAAAAGACTTTAAAGCTTTCTTAGCCAAAAAAGTCTAAATTAAGGCCTTTTGATAACTTAATACGCTTCATGTATTTCTTTACTGCACCACCTTTTAGAAACACATTGGTGACAATTATTTAAGAGATCTAAAAGAAAAAATCATCTGCCATCAATGGGAGACCTCAAAAATCTGTTCATTATTACTCTTAGTCTTATTTTAAAATTTCTAAAAGGAAGAGGAATTTAATAAGTTCAGTCAGTGTTTATTTTCTGCAAAGTAAAATCAAAGAACATGAACGTAAATGCACTTAATACATAAATATTAATCTATTAAACCTTTGTGTAGCATGGCACTGAACTTCTGGCAGTTGTGTAACTTGCAAATGACGTTGCTTGCCAATGACAGAGGTTTCTAAATCAATAAATACATTTGAAACCACAAGAGCGGTTCACAACGTACAAGCGCAGTACCTGAACCCAAACGCTACGGTACGGTCACACAGGAGCTCTTCCTTAGAACGGTGTAGACAGAACAATTGTCACTAAAACTCCCTCTAAAAAAATAAAATACTTTGTTAATAACTAGTATCACCTAAAGTTAGGTAAATCATGCCAGACAGCACAAAATACAGTAGCTGGAAAATGCAAAATAATTTGGTAGGCCCATCTAGTTCTTCAGCAGAGCTGTGCAGGTGTCAGGAGGGATTCTCTGCTCCTTCTTTAAGCGTTTTTCTTTTTTCTTCCAGCGTTTGTTTAAGTACTTTTTTCAAGGTATTGTAAACATATGGTCCATTTTCAGAATCGAAGCTTGTCTAATAAAAGGGAGAAATTTAAGTTCAGTTGTTAAACAGATGTCACACGGCAAAATGCAAAGTAGATAACCAACATTTAAAAAAAAAAAAAGTTTTAAGGTTTATCAGAGAAAGTATGCGTGTCACACTGGAGTACTTAATGCTAAGTATTTCCAACTTTATGCTGACCAGACATTAAAACAAACTAGTAGAAGGAGCAACGTCATGAGTGTTTTAACAGGTCTGCGGGTTCGGCAGCGGTCAGGAAGCAGCGTGATGAACGTTCTGCTCAAGTCATTTCACCCGCGGAGTCTGAGAAGAAAGCAGCTCTGAGCTGAGCAATAGCAAGCTTAACCCGTCGCCGTGATTAAATGATTCCAAAAGCAGAAGTTATTTATCCACATCCTGTATTAAGGGCCCGAAACATAACTGAATTGCAGCGTAACTTCAGAAAATGATTTAATCTGATGGAAAGACTCCAAGTAGTACAGAATCTACCAAAGCCTTTGGTAAACTACTCCCAGGGCCCAACTATTCTCACCGCTTAAAAATTATCTTCTCCCTGATTTGAAGAAGTCCATGAATTGGCAGTGATCCAGAAACAGAAGAAAAACGATACTAAAAGATTAAGGCTGCAGTGGCAGAATTTAACTGCGGTGAGAATATTTCCTATCCTTTATGTAGGCCGATTATTATAAAATGCAGCCTCTGAAACAGATAAGCAGGAGGACACTTAAGTGTGAAGGAATTACTGCAACTTTTCGCACAGAGGCCTGCTCCGTTGATTCACCCTTCGTGATTTAAATCAACTAAACACGACGTCAGGGACAAGTGGTTACTTGCCTTAGTGAAAGCTTTAATAGCACGAGCAAGTAAGGCCTCCTCCACATCGGCTGGGAGCGTCTGCAAGTTCACCACGCAGTGTAAAATACAAAGGATGGTCTGACACTGTTCCTGGTGGGTAAAAGGAACAGCAGCTCATCAGAAGAAATATTTTCCTGAAAAACATCTCGCTTTCAGTTTTTGTGAACTGCTGTTTAAATCTCAGACTGCGCCTTCCTGTGTTGAAACCGTGAGGTGTAGGAGTTGGGGAGGGAATTTTCACAAGCCTAAAGAGCCTCTAGATAATTATTTCCATTGTGATGGGAGAAACTCTTCCCTTGCAACGTACCACAAACTGCTCTGGAAATTTCTAGGAGGTCAGGCATGCATCTGGAGACTTATTTTTCAAGGTGCCTGACACAAACAGTAGCATTCATGTGAATTGGCACGGAAAAAGCGAGATTTGATCTTTTCAGCCCAAGACGCTAGGCATGTTTAGGGCCCTTTCCCCAGTTAACATAGCATGATTTGCATCTCTCCGTCCTACCAGATCTCCTTCGCCGTTAAAGGAAGCTTGCAGAAAGACACCTGGGCAGTGCTAGCAAGGATGCGTGAAGTGAGCGACGGTATCTTTGTGGCTGCTGGTTCCCAGCCCTTTTCCAAGGGGGACAGATCTCCGCACCGGCAGTTCACTTATCAGTGGAAACTCAATTAAAACTTGAGGGATTTCTGGGAAGGGCAGCTAAATATGCACCCGTACAGAGAGGGGGCTGACTGGCTGGAGAGCAGATCAGCAGGGAGAACCCAGGTCTCCCAGTGCACACCAAGTTGAATCCGAGCCGGCAACGGGCCCTTGCAGTCAAGGCAGCTTAAGAGCATCCTGGGCTGCATTAGAGGCCAATTGAGGTGACACATCTGGAGTGCCAGGTCCAGCTCTGGGCTCCTTGGCACAAGAAGGACATCGACATACTAGAACTAGTCCAGCGAGTGACCACAAAGAGAATGAAGGGACTGGAGCATCCGTCACACAAGCAACCTGCTCTAGTTGACTCTGTTCGGAGCAGGGCGGTTGGACTAGAAGATATCCAGAGGTCCCTGCCAACTCACCTATGCTGTGATTCTGGAAAAATACAGGTTAAGGTTAAGGAAGGTAAAATGAACATTTTAAATAAAAAAAAAAAACCATAATTATTATTCCTTTCCCATTGATTTATAACAATGCCCAGCAGTTATTTTTTTATTTAATACAATTAGAAAGTTAAAACTCCGTCAGAGAGGAAGAAGGCTTCAGGAAGAAATATGACATTTTTAGATGAACTTGGGAATTCTGAATGGCAGGTCGTGAAGATGGTGACTGCACGTAAAGTTCTGAAGGTGTATTCTTGGATATCTGGAGGCTGTTAAAAGGGGCCCTATTTTCTTCATAAATACTTTGGAAACAAAGAATTCCCAGAGAGTTAGGAAATGAATTTGTGTAATTAAGAGATCAAGAAAAGAGAGGGGGGTTTTGGGTTGGTTTTTTGGGGGTTTTTTTGTTTTTGTTTTTTAATTTACCCCTCATCTAGCCCTTTGGGGAAAGCACAATTAAACAGATGGCCACAGTTCTGAATCACGTAGAATAATTTGCCCTGGCTTCTGATTCCTTGAATTGGCAAATTCTTCCTATTCCTCGCCCCAGCTCTTCCAAAGCTGATGGATTAACATGTTTGCCCAGCAAATAGCACAACCATTAAGCACAGCTGCCAGATGTGACATTAATGAAAGCCATAGATCGCGTCACAGAGAAAAAGTTTCTCATCTTTGCCTCTGGATCTCAAACTGCAGAATTTGCAGGGAAATATGCTGAAGTTGAGCTTCTACTGAATGGTGGTCAAAGGCCGTATCTGGTATTTCTCTTTTAATATTCATCGTCACAGTATTGATTACAGCTCATACTGTTCAATACCAAAATAATCCTCATTCTGATTTTCAAAGAGACTGAAGTTGCCTTTTAAAAGTTCCGTTCCCTCGCCTAAAAGCCGTACATCAATAGTTTTAACACGCATTAACAAAATGTACTGGGCAGTTAAAGAATGAATTGACGTATGTACCTTTCTCAGTAAATAAAGTGCATCCTGTGATTCTGTGCAGTTTTTTGCCAGCATGTCAATGTCATCTTTGGATATAATGGGTTCTTTCAGCTGCTCTATCCAGGACCACATCAAGCTACACAGGATAAAAGGATCTCTCTCAGTACAGATTTTATCCCAAGCTCCATCTCGAGAATTCAGTTCTTTCTTAAAAAAAAAAACAAAAACAAAACAAAATAAGAAAAACCCTGAAAATGCATCATCTATTAACTTTTGCCAACATTCTTTTCGACTGTAGCAGTATTTGGCTGTTTACCTTTCTGCAAAATACCAAGACTTAAGAGTCACAAAAATATTTTTTCCTAGTTTTTTCCAAAGCATCAACATGAATCAGCAGTAATACAAGTGATTCTTTAAAACAGAAGGATGACATAAACAGTGCAGCTCAGAACCTCCCAGTTATCTACTAGAATACATAAAACAGCTTTGGATTCCAACTTCAAAGCAAACATTGCGAGGAGGATCTGGTTTTGAGGATAAGCAGTTAAGTTTCTACTAAATTATTTTACTTCTACATGTGGAATCCTCCGATGACTTCTGAGACAGCTCTGATTAAAACCAACACAGCTCTACCTTAAAATCTGTAGGACTTTTATGCTACCAGTAGCCAAGTTACAGCCACAGATAATTACATCAATTTTCATTAGTTAGTAAAATGAACGAACACAACCAGGAACAAAGTGCTAAGCCCCTGAGAGAGACCAGAATTTGTAGGTGCATTTTGCTTGGTTTTGAAAGAACTGGCCCATAACTGCCAAATACAATCATTTACTGAACCAACAGTATACACTGGTGGCCCAACGTGCCACTTCAAAGCACATGGTGGCATTTTTGCCCTTCTAGGAATTAGCGTAGGTGAAATATGCAGAGCCCGTAATATTGAATCGAGTTAAAAATTACCTGCCACATTTCTACCTTCTGCTTCACTTCGTCCTCTCCCAGAAATTCGTTTATATCTGCAAGTGCTTTCGCTGCCAAAACTCTTCGGGCTTCCAAACTTAATTCTGACTGCACAACAATGTGTGGAATTGCCTCTGACACATCTTTGCTCCCTTGGCTTTCATATCCAATGGAAAAGTTCACTTTAGAAGAAGAAGAAGAATCAGAGTCCTCGGAGACATAGACTCTTCTGCCATACATATTAGCCTTGCGGTCTTTTCTATGACCAATCTCATTGGCAAAATTATGCCTTGGTGTTCCAGGCTCCCTGGTATTGTGGATAGATGCTAGACCTGAAGAAAAGGTTCTGCTGCGTTGTACTTCTTTGGTAGAGTTCCTTCTGTGATAGAGTGAGGATCCGTCTTTTCGTCCATCCAAATTAAATTTCCTTTGGCTCCAGAACGTACATGTATTACGCACTAACGCTTCTTTGTTTAAATCCAACTGTGGCTTTTGTTCGCCTTCCTCACCACTGTTCTGCTTAAGTTTGCTGCACAGCAACATCTGAGCAGGTACCGTCCATGCGGTTTCTCCTTGTTCTAAAAGAAACTCCGTTCTCCTTAAATCTGAATCACTGTAGCTTAGGCGCCTTTTCAGATGGGTAAGAGGCTGACGGCATTCAGCATTCCTTCTTTTCCAAAGAGGGTCACATTCATGTCCCAGGGAGAAAAGAGAATCGTGGGCCTCAAAAGTGGACAAGTGGGTGTGGGAGGAGTCCGACGCATCGCTGTCCTGCCTTGCGAGTTCTCTGTCTAGCCGGGTGGACACCAGCTGAGAAACGGTCTTTTCAATTTCAGCAGAGAGATCTGGTACGTCTAACAATTCTGCCTCTATCACTTGTCGGTTTTCAGCCAAGTCTAGCAGCAATTTGCAAACCAGGTGAATAAGTTTTGGCACGTGTTTGAGATGCCTGCTCTCATAGCCGTGGAGCAGGTGCCTCTGACGGGTCAGGTACTGGGACAGTGTCACTGTGTGTGCCTTGGGCTCACAGCACGCAAATACGTTTCTCAGAGGAACCAAAAACTGAGTGAATTCTCTGATGCATAACAACTGCCCTCTAGTCTGGATAGAATTAGGCCTTTTTGCTCTGACAAAAAGAATTGCTTGATCAGCGCTCATTCTTGTTGCAAAAACTAAGTAGCAAGCTACTAAAACACCTGGAAAATATAAAGACAAGCATTAGTTGAAGAACTGTCAGTCCAAAACAAATACTCAGTGGAACTATAGGGCAAAAGAATACTATGGCTAAAGATACAGGCTTCACGCCCTCTATTAGGTGACGCTGTTACCTAAGTATAGGTGCATTCGCGGGACCACGAGATAGCAAACCCGTTCTCACCACACTTTCGGTGGGAGCTGGTTTCCCGCCACAGCATCTCTAAGAGTTCCACCATTTACGAACGCGGGAGCAATGGTGGTTTCCACAGGAAGGCACAGCCAAAAAGGTCTTGAAAGAAGTACATGAAATTTTAGCTGCTCGACCCAACCTACCTGATCTAACGACAAGTGGCACATTTGTAAACGTGTCATAAATACCGGACGATGCAAGTGCACTAGGGGAATCTTTCCCATCAAAAAGGAGCTGTCCCATTTGTTTGTAACAGGGAATTATTACACAGATTCAAAAATTTTCTAACCTGACAGGTTTCTGGTTTTAATATACTAAAGCTGATCCCCTCTAGACATTCAGATGGTTTTCACAAATTCGTTTAGCATTTTTAACCATTTTATGCCTGTACATCTTGCAAGGATACAGACTCTACGCCGATTATGAACAATTTATAACCCGAGACCGTTTTGCAGTTTTAGAAAACCAGAACGCAGTAGAGCACATACCTGTCCGACCAAGTCCTGCGTGACAATGAACAGCTACCCTCCCTTCCTGCAAGGCGAAAGCCATGACTTTCACCATATCAAGTATAGTAGTGAGAGATGCCACGCCATAATCCTTCCATCCAAAATTATAAAAATAGACTAAAATAAAAAGAGAGAGAGAGTTATCTTCTGCCGTACCGAATGTGAGTTTTTCAGGACTATATGCAGAGGGGAGATGACTAATAGTAAGTGATAGTATAAAATCGAACAAGGGATCTTAGAATGTGACTGCATATTGTTTGCAAGAGATTTTCCCGTTCCAGTGTACGCCTGCTGTTGAAATTTGATAAATACATGAAGCTAGGAAAGATTTATCAAACCA
This sequence comes from Rynchops niger, assembly GCA_013400035.1. Lineage (NCBI taxonomy): Eukaryota > Metazoa > Chordata > Aves > Charadriiformes > Laridae > Rynchops > Rynchops niger. The sequence goes on along the minus strand of VXBH01007623.1, from coordinate 214,703 downwards.
AAGTTCAGCTAGAATGTAAGAGGTGTAACAAAACCGAGTGATTCACACAGAAATTACTGAGCTATATATAGGTAGAGGGTAATTTTTTCCTTTTAGAAATGAAAGCACTTCTTCAGTCAAAAGCTGTTTCTTCCAGAGAGGCACTTTTTCTCATCTCACCGTCATATGAAAATACGAAAATACCGTCGATACAGATGTCCTCAAATGAAGTAACCTTTTATGGTCTAGATAAGAAAACATGAATTGTACCAGAATTTGAAACACCATTAACGTTTTATATATTTGTGAACTCGGAAGAAAAAGAAACATTGACCTAGCTGTTGTCCTTTCTTTATTCCAAACACCTGAACATAAACCCTCCATCTCACCCTACGTATACACGATCTTAATAATATGTTACTCACTCTTGATTATATTTGCCAAGTTTCATGTTTACATCCCATTTTGTGCAACGTTTCTTGCGTAGCTGCTTTTAACACACAAGAATTCAAGTCAAGAATATCTTTAAGTGCCAACGTCAATAATTAACGAGGAGCAGCAGCAGGAGTGAACTTACTTCCAGCCTCCATAAAAGCTTCGGGAAGGTAGGTGAAGCCGCTTTCTTGTTCCAGCGGATTCCCACAGCTCGCGTGCTCCCCAGGACGCTGAAGGTTAATTACGGTTTTTATGCCACATCTTAAGGAGGGAATAGATGAGTCAAAGTATTACATGCAGCCAAAATCTCATTATCCCTTATTTTCTGAAACACAGTTATCCTCAGCGGAGGATAAATCTTTACCTGTATATTGTTAAAGTGAAAGGATCTTTATCAACAATCCGAATCTACGATGTCGACAGAGAAAATGGATCAGGAATTGCACTGGTATTACCCACAATAAATAATGAATAAATTTGTTACCTTTCAAACTGTTCAATAATGTTGTACTTTTCAATTAGTTCTGTTGAGGGTCGAGCCATAGCCAGTATGTTATCTGTTATCCTGAGAAATTAGAAAAGTAGAAAATAGTGGTGGTGTTAATAATTTCCCAGGCATGAATCTACCAAAATAAGCATACTATGTCGTATTCAAGAAAGACGCAAATAACTCGCTGATCAACTAGAAATAATTTTTCAAAAAATTCTACTCTCATTAGTATTAGTGATAAACCTTCTTAACCTGATACAGATACGACATACCAAAAGACCATTACTAGAACTGTTTAAATGCCAGGCCAATGAACATTCTTAAAAAATTCCTTTGACTAGAAATCTCTCTTTGGCCCTTTAAGGTTTTGCATGCTTTCGCTGTTACAAAAAAATCAGTTAAGAATGTAAAGATACATTTCATGTGAATATTACTGCACAGGAATATGTTTTGGAACACACGCCTTCTGTTATTTCATCTTCAGTAGATGTTTTTACTTTTAAATCCTATTATGAACACATTTTAATTAATCTGCATTTTAAACCTTAGCAAGAACTGTCTATAACCCGGCATGTTTGTTTGTTTTGGTTTTTTCTTATAATTCATGACAGACAGGTATTTATTCTTTTGGATCCGAGCCAGACTTATTGTAAGTCAACAGAAATCTTTCATCATCTTTACTGGGCTACGTACAATGGCCATTATGGTTTACTGCTAAGTTGTAATTCTGAATCACGCTATCATTATGTTTTATGCTTAACTTAGCAGTNAAAAAAAAAAAAAGTCATTATTTTCCTTTGAATTCTCTTTTTACATAAACGCGATCAACGCGGCTACGTTTAGTGAGAGTAAACGCTGCTGGTTACCAAGAAGAGTAGAGGCCTTTAATGGCTTGCTCCTGGTCACTCCATCGAGCCGGGTTTTCATACTTGCAAGCACGTCCACCACACGCCATCGAGCACTGCATGTGGCCAGGAATGACATGGCGAAGGCGCTCCCCTACTTTCGTGTATTTTGCTGTCGGACGCCTCGAACTCCCTAGAACACAGGAAAAAACCCACATTGCGTAAGGAAGCTTAGAAATTCATCTCCACCTTAAAAGGTTCAACCTTAAATTGGTGAAGCTACAAAGAGCATAAATATATGGAACATGCGCTTCAGGCTCATTTTGCAACACAGACTTAAAGTAAGGATTCTGAGGGGGAAAAATTCCTTGCGTTACTGCAGAAGTTGCCTTCTCGCAGAGAAAGTTCGGTTTTTCTGATGAAGTTAGAGGTGTGTGATATCCTCTGCAACAGAAAAAAATGTGACAGTCCTCTTCCACCTGAAAGCGAAAATTCTTAGCCGTATACTTGGTGTATGTGTGAACGTGTGCTTCTGTTTTATCTGCTCTTTATAACCGAGCTGGTAGAGTGAAAAGCATATATTAATCCTTGAATAAGGAATCGGTTAACAAAATATAAAACACAGGGGAAAAAATTAAGACCCGGTATTTTATGCATATCTATATAAAATACAGTAAACACAACAAAAGCATATTAATGTAATAGCAAGAAAATACCCAGAACTGCCAACTTGAATGAAAAGTACTTTACTTTTTTTTTCGGGAAAAGTTGCATCCAGCTCCTCGGGGCTCAGAGACGATACCGCCACCATAACCCGGTGAGTCGACGACGAGAGTAGCTCTACGACTGAGCTCCGGCGCCTCTGGATTATGCGAAGAAGGGGATCGGAGGAAGAATGCCTCCGACCCTGGAAAAAGTTGCTAAAAATACTCACTGCCGACCGCCTTCGGGGTGAACCCTGCATGACTGAGCAGCCCCAGCTACCGTCTGGGAAGGCAGCGGAGGACGCACTGACGGGGAATTCAAGTTGCTCAGCGCTGAAGTTGGGGAGAGCTGAGCATCCTTCGCCCGCTCCAGCAGCTCGTCAGCACGGGCTGAGCCGTCTCCATAGTAACAACCAGCGCGGGCGCCGCTGCCAGCTCGGGACCGCTCCATTCTATAGGAATCGAGTCTGTTTGGGACAAACTGTACCGCCGCTTGATGAAAATAGTCGCATTTCAAGCAGATAATTTTGAAAACGGACTGAGAACAACCAAAACATTTTCCGTAAACAATGCGAGCATTGAGCTAGTTGTAAATAACGCGCATTCAGAACTCGCTAAGACACAAAATACGAGATGCAAAAGAACAATCAAAACGTAGCTGGAGGCTCTGCTTCCTGAGGAATCTGTAAGTACATTATACTCCCCCACCTCTTGGTTTAACATTCCATAACCACCTCTCCTCCTCCACTTAGTCGCTCCAAAATGCATCATTAGCGCTGTAATGATTGGGATTAGTGTGTTCCTACTGAAATTGTTCAGTACACGATGAATTGTAGACTGTTCGCTCTGGACCATTCATATCGTCTAACAAAACACAATTTGTTATTCAAAACAAAAGGCTTATTTTTTATTTTTTTTTCAGGGCGCAGCTATTTTATTAAGCCAAGCTGTTCGCCCTACAGATAAAGCAGATTACGGGGAGGAGAAGATGTATCAATTGAGTGCTTCAGGCTTTTGAAGGTAGATATTAGGTGGCAAATTGCCTCCCGCTTTGCTTCCAGTGTGCCAAGAAGGAGAATGAGCTGGCCAGAAAGATGGCAACGCTCTCAGGAGCACAAAATTCTCCTGCAGCTATGCGGAGAACAGACTACAGCGATGCTAAAACAACTCTGTCGCCCCATTGTCTGCGCATGAGACTGCACATTAAAGAGAGAGACTGAGGAAATCAAGAAAACCCACCAAAACTTTGTTCAATAAGCCAATGAATCACATTGCTTTTCCTCAAGCTATATATACTCTTGTTTCTTTTTGTACTGCAAAACCAGTAACTTTACAGAGGAGTCTGCCTTAAGAGAAAGCTCTCTTCTGGTAAAAATGCATCAGGCAAAAATCTACTGTTTCCTCTAGGTACTGAGCAGGAACCGAGTGACTGAATTTCAAACACTGCTCCCCAGCTCCTAAGGAGCCGCGGTAAGGTTTGCTGGAGATACCGAGCCTGAAACAGCAGCGGTGATGTCGTCTGAGAAAAGGAAAACACTAAAGCTGACTCTGTTAGCTGCTGTCTCAAAACTCTGACTATTCTAATTCAACAATAAAGCTGGCAGCAGGAGGCGAGGAGGTATTTAAATACGCTTTTATTTTGGGGGTAGGGTGGAAGAGAAAGGGGATGAAAAAGGCTATTCCAAGTGCTACCTATATCCAAGAAACGCGAAAAATGTTTTCTAATTAATTATACTGCTTTCTCATGTTTAATTCTTTTTCTCCTTCTCTTCCCAGAAACTTGTCTGCAGGATATATCAAATGATAGTGGGGCCAGAAACGAGCAAAATAAAATGCTGCACATCATTATTTCCCGACTGAACCTAGCCGGATTTGCAAGTACTCACCCAAAACAGTAAGAAAGGATGACATTCTGCAAGAGTTTAAACGCTTTATTAGAAAGGGGCGTTTGTTGAAGGCCTGTTTCTATTTTCAGAGAGCTAGGCAGTTTCTGAACACAAAAATCACATACTTCGATTAAGAGATCTGACAATATGAAAGTTAAAGAGACACATTAACACATTGTGGTGATGATAAAGTAACGCAGTTTGGTTTGAGACATTTTATGTTTATAATTGGGGATAATGTTTCCGGGGTTTTTAATTTTCTACGGAAATTTTTTTTTTTTTTTCCCCCCAGAATTTCTCTAAGTACTTTTTATGAATGGCGTATCAGAGAAAAAGTATTACCTGAACTCATGTTTGCAAGATGTAGACTGCTCTCTAGCAACGAAGAATACGGTAGCTCATTTTGCAGCAGAACTCCTGCAGCCATTGCAGTACCTGTGGAAACAGGAATACGTTCACTGACAATCCACAACGGAAGCTCAAAAATGCGAAATAAAGCTGAGTACCTGGCACCCGGTTAGAGAGCTGCCCAAGGCCGAAGCTTTGGGCAGACAAGGAAGATGGAGACTCCCTTTTTACACGCAGTCACATGGAGAAGACAATGGGTAATGGGCAGAAGTTTCTCCAGGGGAGATTCCGATCGGACGCAAGAGGGCGATTTTTCCCAATGAGCAGAATCAGCCACTGGAATAATCCCCCCAGGGAAGTGGTGGATTCCCCATCACCGGACACTTTTAAGACGCAGCTGGGCAGGGTGCTGGGCCACCTGGTCTAGACGGTGCTTTTGCCAAGAAAGGTCGGACCAGACGACCCTTGAGGTCCCTTCCAGCGCGGTATTCTATGATTCTACAACATGGACTGTGCTTTCTTTTTGGTGTGCAGTCATCTTAAAATTCAACAGCCTTCCTGACTGTCCTAGCAATTCAAAGTTTAGCCGCTTGTGTGTTTCAAGCTCTAGAGTTTGGCTGATTATGTGCTTCAGAACTGCGTCTATCAGATGGACAGGAATCGCGCAACTAAAAGCGTTTCATGTAATGCCATCTTGATTTTCTTCAAATTCCTGAAAGTAAACCTACAGCCAGAGATCTCAAACTGAAATCCTGCAAGGGGCATGGCAGCACGATTTCTAGATCACCCCGTTTATAATTTCCGCTGACGCTTGCCAAGCAGGCTGTCCACAAACTATACGCCTTCTCTGCTCTCTTCCCTCCCCTCCTCGTTTTCACTCGGTTGGCAAGTTGGACGTCCAATACGTAACGATTCTCCTCTAACAAGAAAACCGAACGCAAGAGTCTGTCTAAGCAGAAAACGGGTTTTCTTCTCATGCTTTAATATAATTTCTAATACACAGTAAGTCCTGCTCTGAAGACCTTCTACCTGACAAAAAGAAAGGTAAAGGAAAGCTGAAAATGTGAACATAGTAATCAGTGACGGTGATGTTTAAATAAACCATTTACGTGCATCTTGAGTGGAAATTCTTACCCAGTATAAGATTACCATCCTGCTTCTCTTATCTCTGTAGGAAAATAGTTGCAAGTATAATACAAAAAAAGCAATTTTTTATACCAAACTAAGTAGGCCTCTGCTGTGTGTGTAACTATGGAAACTTTACTAAATAGACAAAGCTTAGGTCCCAAATTCTGCAAAACCAGTATTAGGATTCGGCAGCATAAATAATGTTTTAAAAGACAGATTTGCCCCAAAAAAAAAAAAAAAAAAAATTAATAAAATAGCATTGTGGGGATTAGGCGGTACAACAGTCCTGGGCTGTGTTGAAGTGTGCTGTTAACTGCTTGCTGCTCATTGTCTGCCTTTTATCTAGAACTCTGCATAATTGTTTTTAAAGTAAATATTTAAATAGAGTCAAATAGGATTTCATTCATTCAGAGATTACATTACCTAGCACGTACTTGAATAAATCAGTCGTCCAATAATGCTAGCGGGCCGAACTCCGCCAAGTCGCCTAGTGCAGCTCTGCCCGGTTCCAGATGCGCAAAGGTGGGAAGGGAATACACATCACGTTACTAACCCGTTAACGCTGCTCTATCAGCCCCCTCAGAGACGGGAATTAGAGTTGTTTGTGAGAGCCAAAAGGCCTTTTGAAACGTCAGTGATGCTCAGAAATGCATTTCTAACGTAAACATATCGAGAAGAAGATGAATTAAGCTGAATCTTAATAGAGATTAAAGAATATCTGGAGCATTTCCTACTCAACTACTTGACCATCTGACTCTGCACTTTCAAACGTCAATATATGCAGGAATACTTGCGTATAATTTCATCCTATTTGGAGAAGCTCCAAAACCTTTTTTTTTTTTTTTCCCAGCGGACTTTAGGATGGCTTTCATGATCAGAGGAAATTTTGTAGCTAGAGAAATAACTTTATTTTATCGCCAGAAATTCTTCTTAGAGTTAATAGAGTTGGAAAAAAAAAAAAAAAATTAATAGCTTGTCTGGATAATAGACAAGCATTTGAAAAAGACGTGTCTCGTTATCCGGGCAGCAGAATCCCCACCAGTGTGACTCTTTAGGTTTTCTATTTCCTTGCACTCAGGTGTTAGAAAAAAATGGGATGAAATATCACAGACATTTCTATCATCTAAAACGACTTTCTTTTTCTTTTCTTTTTTTTT
>VXBH01007623.1:186554-207708 GCA_013400035.1 Rynchops niger | reverse complement strand
ATCAGAATCGAGGCAAAGAAGGCTTCTTAACCGAAAAGGCAAGAGATGGAGATCCACGCAGAAGATAATATACCTACAGATTGTTCTAAACGGCAGAAGTAACCAATGCGGTTCTTTGCTGTGTCACAAACCAGACTTCCCTCAGTGTTATTTCAGAAGATACAGCAAATCCGTATTTCCTGGTCTGTACAACCAGGCAGTTCCAATTGACTTAAATATTTTGTCTGCCTGCCTTTCAGTTGGCTAAATTTACTCCCTGACAGGTGTTTTGCATTGCACAGTGTGATCAAGGTGACCAATTCCCTTATATTGGTTTCGGGAAACAAAAAAAGAAAAGTTAAGTAAGATTGCGACGAATCACTTCCCAGAGTTGTACTGAGCTCCCTCAGACAGACGTAAAACGTTGTCATTTGGGAGAGGAAGTACTATTTCAGTGTTGATGTTACCAGAGAGGGGTATTACATTCCTGCACAGATAAAAAGAGTGCTAGAAGTAAAAACAGTCCTTGGCTAAAAGCAACAACTCTCTCCCGATTCTTCTATGTACCAGATATTCTTAGTTTTTAAAAGGTCCTCATCGGCATTTTGTTCATCACACGAGCACTTGATCGATGCTGGAGAAAAACCCAAGCCTGGAGCGTTATTCCAGGTCATGGTCCTCATTCGCGGTGGGAGGGAGCCGAGTCACGTGCCTTGTGGCAGTCCCGATACCACCTTAATCAGATCCTCTCCCTTATCTCTGGCCCGCGTTTCTATCGCCATGACAGCAAAGAAGCTGCTCTTTTAATCCCCGTTTCCCAATTCAAGAAGTGGAACGGTGTCTCAGGTGACGCTGCATCTCTTTACGCTCTATCACAGGAAGCGATGTCATTAAGCGCGCATAAACACCACAGCTAACGAAAGCAAAACATAGTAAAAATAACGTCCGGGTTGTTGGCTGACTGAAGGAAACAGCAGTACCACACTGCCCGAGGGAACAAGGGTCTCTTGAAATCGTGATACGCCGTCAGATGTCAAGCACTAAGGGGGACATTTCAGGAGGCCTGCTCCTGGATTTTAGACTTGTTTTGATGTCTCTATGTAATTTTGAGGTGGATTATTTTTTTCCACTATTGAGCAGACCAGTTCCTAACAGAAAGGACGTAACATTTTTTGCATCCTGTTGAGTTGCACCCTTGATTATTCACGTGTTGCGTTTGGTGACGTGACAGCCGCCAAGCCCCGCTCACTGCTTCCTTCGGGCAGAGAGGTGACCTTCTCGCAGAGGAAACGGCACAGGGACACCGCGCTCTCACAGGCGAGACCACATGCATTTCCTCTGGAACAAAAGCACTCCTCTCTGTGAAGTTACAGGTTGCCCCAGTATGAAATGAGAGAAAGGAGCAATGTTTTAGCAGCCAGAAAACAATTATACAGCCAAAAAGCGATGAGACAAGAAGATGCTGGTCTCGCTCCACCTTAGCAGTTAGGATGGTTATTTAAGAAATGCAATTATTATCTTTTACTTCACAACAGGTTTTCGAAACGGAGAGAAGAGCTCGCGGCCCAGGCTGGAACGGTTCCAGTTGGGGCAGTTCAGCAGGAAGAGTAATGCCCTCGGCGAAGCTCCCCACCGCGCTTCTGCCAGGTCCCACCTCGCCGGATTCCTGTGAACGCGGTAAACAAGGGTACGGCAGCCAACCGCACGTTTCAAAAGATTACTTTTATGTGTTAACATGAAAAAAGAGCTTGGATCAGCTTTCAATTTTAAAGGATCATCAGTGTATATGAAACGCTATTTTAAACCTCAAATACATTCATACATTAGGCAAATGCTGATGCCTGTCGCATAGAATTTTGATGTTATTTTTACTGTTTTCTTGTCTTCTAAAGTGAGTCTGTTTTCTCCCTGTTGCAGTCACGTGCAAGTAACTACCCAGTAGCCAAGTTTTTAAAGGAAGGTAGCTGACTACAGAGGCAGGTAGGGACTGTGTTAGCTTAGCACCTAAGCACTCGGGTAACACCTCTAAAATTTATTCCGTGGCCCGATTCTGCAGATGCTTATCTCCCTGAGAAGCTTTGCTTTTGTGAGCAGCCCCACAGAAGTCCACAGGGTGTCTGCCTAAAGATAAGATCATACGGGATAAAGTTTCATTGCCAAAACGCCAAGTTCTGTAAACTGCACTAATTACAACGTTGTAGATAAGTAACTAGAGATAACTTAGATAACCAAGACTCAGCCAATACACAATAGCGTAAGGAGGACTGTTTATATTTAAAGACATGGTCTCTACATTCAGGCTTTAAAACCAGTGCTTTAAGATTGCCAGATCACGGGAGTTTTTAAAAGAAAAATCTAAATTTGCTGAGACAGTCACTTCTACAGGAAGGACTGGTGAATGAAACTGTGTTTTAAATTACAACAGACTATCCAATTTTAACATTGCTGGGAATAACAATTTATTTCTAAATTTTTGTAAAAATGGTAGATAACTGGGTTTTGTTAAATTATGAATAATGAAACAAAATGCAAAGGTTGTTGTTCTAATGTATCTATCAGTAAAAACGCTCGCTGATACTAGATATTCCACAAATACTTAAGCTCCCGTTAAGGCAGTTTTAGCACTGAGCACGCATCTTTCAGGAGGCACGCACCTCAATTCCCAAGGCTTATTTGAAGTGTAAAATGTTGGCTACCTAGAAGCAAACGCCAAAAAACAGCAAAAAGAAAATAAACACAAAGATCTAGGACAGAGAGAAGACCAGGTAGTTTAGTTAGACGTAATTTACCGAGCAGAACAATACTACAGCTGTTGTAAAACTCCAGCGATTGCACTGGGACCACAACCAGAACTGATCTGTTATTCCTGCCTGTGTTTTTCCCCCTTTGGGGAAAAAATATTCCCCATCTGTTTTAGTAAAAGGTGAATGTCATTTAATCATTAAGCTTGATATTTAAGAAGGACCGTAAGTGCTTTCGCGTACTAAAGAGACAAAAGAATATAATTCATTAGCAGATTATGTAGGTGTTGCTCTGGTGAGTCAGTATTTGCTATTCATAGATTTTTTTTGACATAAATAGCAAGAAATGGCAAGCTAAAGTGATGGACAGCTCTACCAATTGACTTGATTCATGTTATTTGAGTCAATTCAGCTTTCCTTGGTAGCGTTAACCCAAGAGTTAACAGAAGTTATTTTAAACTACCTTGAAGAGGCTGGCAGCCAGTAATTATTATTGAGAATTATAAAGGAGATGGTGTAAAATGAATATATTAACTGTTCTACAAACAAAACCGGTGACTCAGATACTCTTGATCATGAATATCACATTTACTAAGAGGCTATCAGACTTGTAAGACTGACTACATACAAAAGAACGAAGCGTTGTCCATAATGCATTTTAACAGCTTTCAGAAGCGGAGAAGTTTAAAAAAGAACTCTGCAAGTTAAGAGGAATTATTTTTAAATCTCCTGTAGTCAGAACCACAGGAACTTTGCATGAGTTTTAACAGAGTTTCAATAATTTCAATTTAATACCTTACCTGTTACCCTGCAAAAAGAATAAGTGATTGCTGAGCCCTTCATTGTTGCAGTATCACCCACAAGAAGTACGTTGCAGGGAGTTCACATTTTACAGAAGGGAAGGTGGATGATGTTGCCGCGGTATTTCCTGTAGTTAATTGGATTCGTGATGGTAATCTGGGAGGAGCCAGTAACTATCTTTTCTTAACTTAAGACTGTATGAAGAGTGCCTTACGGACTACGCAGATAATCATCCCATAAACTGCTTTCTGGGTGTGCCGAGATTTCAAAGGGATTGAGGCAAACAGGCCACATCAAGCTGATGTTTTAATAACGGAATCTTCCGCCTCTTTTTGTCTGTTCACCTCGTTTTCCTATTATCAACCCCAAGTATAGATAGATATGTGCGTGTCTACATGCACCAGACAACTAAGCACATAGCTACAGAGATAATTTTGTGAAGGTACATTATGCACAGTTACACTAATACATTAATTCTGAAATGCCACGAGAAGAAAATCAGAGACAAACATTTCATTGTTATCTGTGGTTACACCCTGAACAAAACATTGTTTTTCCTCACCCAATAAAGCACAGATTATCAGCGAAGTACTTACATTGAGTAGAAATTAACTGCAGCAAAAGTAGTATCTCAAACCCGTAACAAAAATAAGTTCATCTGAACATAAAAAATATAATCTACTAAAAACCAAAGCAAAGACCTTGACGACTTAGGTAAATACCAGATAAAGTAATAAAACAAGCTAAATAAAATAGGATGCAATATTTTATTCTGTCTTACTAAATCAATCTCAACCACTAAATATTAGCTGACAAATAAAAAAAAAAAAAAGGCTTTCAACTATTTCCATCACTTTCCCTGCATGTCTTATTAAAAAGTCCCTAGCATTAATTAAGCAGTACTCACTGCTCATCATTAAAAATGTTTCCCAATTATTTAGAAACAAAATATTTGTGCAAGCTTCTGTGGATGTGTATTATTTAAAGAAGCAAGGAGAACAAGCTACAGGAGACAACTCAACCGTATTAATTCCAGAAGTACCATCTTGGCTAAACACTTGCCTTAATTTTGGCTAATAGAGAGATGGAGCATATAACAGGACTAAACTGTTTTGTTAATTTTCAGAAACAATTTTGTAGTTAGGTTTTTGCCATATACTGCTAATAAAAATCGGAAGGAAGAAGAATCCAACCTTTTCTATAAAAAAGGTAATTTACTGAGAACAGAGACAAATTAACAAAGTAATCCTTAAAACTACACATCTAGTTTCTTACTGATCTTGGAGGTACAAAAAAATAAAAATCACACGCATGAACTAAACTTCACCCAGTCATTTTAGTAAGCAGCAAATATCATTTTTAGATACATGTATGGATGTCTGTACAAAGAAAAAACCATTAATGGGGCTTCAAAAGATTTGTACACAATTTTGGAAATCAACACGCCTTAGGTAGTTAAAAACCTGAACAGATTGTGGAGCCTAAAATCCTCGGTTGCACATCTTTCTTTAGTACAGTGGTAGAAGTTTTGGTTCCAAAGGCGCCAAGCACCCACAGCTCCCTCAGGCTGCAGGTGGAACTGGAGGGTTCAGAACCTCCCCAACACGGGTCCTCGCGGGTCCCAGTGTGACAAGAACTGGTGAGCAGCCCCACTGCCTCCAGCAGCCCTGCTCAACCCCGGGCTGTAAGCACACCGAATTACGCGTTGACTTAGGTATTTGTGAGAGTGGACCCCAAGCAGTAACCAAAGCCACGGCTTTAGAGGCCCAGCAGAACGCAGGGTTGACTTCCTGGGAATTAATTCCATAGGAACCTGTCTTAGCATCACGGAAAATGTAGGGCAGAACGCACCGGAGGTCAGCTAGTCCCACATCCTGCTCGAGGCAGGGCTGACTCCCAACTCTGAGCGCTGGCAGATTCCCTCTCTGAAGATCTCCCCGACAGCAGCATCGCTTCTTGGTTTCATCACGCACTGTTCGTAGTCATTATAGAAGTGGTTCTAGAAATCAGAATCTAAGAAATGAGAGTAAAGGGGCGCATGCCTTTTTCAAGTGTCAGCACACAAAAAAATGTGTTAAACAAATGGAGCATCTGGTAAAACGTTTTGTAGGAGGAAATGGAGGAAGTTATCATTTTTTTTTAGTTGACTAAAGAACAAAGAGCAGCTTCGGGTAATTAAGAAGTATTAATTAAATTATATTCTTAATATAAGCATACTCTTCCGGGGAGCATTCGAAGTGCTTACATTTGAGAAGCTGTTACTGACATACTCAGTGTTTATTTTCATATGGATAACATAATAACACTATTTACCTATTTGATTCCAGAGGGGGGTAATTCCTGGATGGTTTGGATTCTCGGTGCAATCTGCTGTAACAATTTGTAGGTGTCAGAGGGTTGCTGAGTTGCCCCTTGTATCTGTTCCTACATTTGTACTCCTTGGTATTAATGGCAGTTTATTCAGCTAAAGAACTAATTTTTTCTAGTCATCTGCAAAGTTTAGCTAGTTCCAGGAATTGGTGCCAAGCATGTTTGTTCAAACATCATATTTTTGTCAAGACCGGGCTTTGTGCTAACTGAGATGACTTTTGGGGGGGAGTTAACCATTAGGTTGAAATAATTTGCCATTTCCAAGGAAAGAATACACACAGTAGGTGGGATGCTAGTGACTAAACTAATAATCTTCCTCTCGCTAGGCTTGGCATTTTCCTGTTCAAACAAAATGAAGAATCCCAAATCCTCTGGAAAATTCTGTTGAACCGTGACTGTCATTTAAAGACACTAACAAGCTTTTTAGGTAAGTAGAACAGGATCACTAGGCTTCTGGCAGCTTATTCCTCTTGCACTGCCTGGGCTGCCTCATGGCTACTTTACAGCGGACTTAGCAAATCCACCTGTCCCGCGACCTCAGGTACTAATTTATCAGATTAGGCAGGTAGAAAACTCTCTAAACTGTCTCATGAGGAGCTGGATGCAAATAAAATGTTTGACCATTGCTTAGACTGCACTGTTTTCATTGGTACATAGACAGAATCAAAACATCAAAACTATTCTAAAACTTAAAATTTACTCAAACCTAATTTACATTAAGGTTTTACTTTTACTTTAGTACAAACTATGTATTTAGATTCCTAGCTGGCTTTGGACATTTCCAGCTTTGCCTTTTGCTCTTCTCACGGTCTGGATAATAAAAATCACTCAATGTGGCTTTATTTTCAGCTTGTATTGAAATACTGCAGGCAATGATTTAGTTCTGTGTAACTGTATGAAATGTTATTAAAGACTTTTTGTAAGTTTCGCTTTGAGATTTTATACCTATATGTATTTATTTTTGCCCCTAAAGCATAATGCAGTACCACTGCCAAGCGAACATAAAAGCAGGGTCAAAGCCTACCTTTGGCAGACCTCGACTACACCGGCAGTGTTACAGTTGTGAGATAAATATACATGTTTAGCTGCTTAATGAGATCCCAGAAGAGCAGCCCACCTGTGATCCCTATCCTCTTTCATCATCTGTCATTCTGACAGCCTCTCTTTTTCTGTTTGTTCCACTGTTAGCTAAAATTGCCAAAAAATGATAAAATGGAAATGCAGTGAAACGTTAGGTAAAGGCAGCAGAGTAATACGAAGATTTCGATTCAAAAGACAGTTTTGAAACTGAAGGCTCGTATCAAGTACTACTTGCAGGTCATTCAATGGACTTGCAACGCAGAAGGTGACTACAAGGCTAGGAAAATAGTCTAGAACCTCTTTGTAGCCACAGTCTTTAAAATGAAAGAAAAATTCACTACTTAAACTAGATATAGCTATAAAAAGGAAAGGAGAGCTATAGCAACCCTGCCTAGCTCTGCTTTGTGAGAGCTCATTCTCTCCATATATGACACAGGGGTACCCGTGCGGCTGCAGAGCCCTCGTCCAGCAACGGTCCACTTGGGCTTAGTAGCTCTGCCTTTGAAACAGCCGTCACACGTCAGGCTGTTGGAAAACAGAGAAGTAAGGAGGAAAACCTTTCCCAAATTTTAGAACTTCTGAAGAGCTACCATATATTAAGGCCATTTGTGATGACCTTTGCAAAAGCACTGCTTAACGCACATATCGTCTCTGAAGAAACATTGGACCTGCTGTGGGTATGCAGAACAGTTGTCGAGCTTATGCACAATAAAACTTAGCTGTTCAAAACCAGCAGACTAGGTAAAAGAAACGAGGAAATGTTAAGAAAAATAAGCAGCGCTCAGGCAGACAACGCTTTCAGGCATTTCATCATGTGCTTTTTGCTAAGGAACAAAATGGTCAGCTTTGTAACACAGGGAACTGTTTGAGTTGAAGAACCAAAGAGGTCAAAGGAATTTAATACAAGTGGCCAGAGATCAAGAGTTGCAGGTGGCTCTATCTCCCTCATGTTCCTGTGACAGAATTAAATCCAAGAAAAACTCCAGAGTTGAGAGAAAACTGAGGAAATTGATATGTTTTTATGTTTTTATCATTTTCAGCAATAACAAGATACCTGAGATCAGGAGCAAAAATGTTTACAAATTTCTGTATTTTCTTGAAAAAACAACTACAGAATACAAGGTTAGGCATAATTTTGTTTTACATTTGCTTAAGCAGTTCTGGAGCCTGAACCTTGTTTCTTTCACAAAGAAAACAGAAAACCTATGCCTAGGAAATGCATCTGAGAAAGGAGCAGGGCATCACTGTGTCCCTGCAGACGGCAGAAGATCGCTCCAGCTCGCAGCTGCTCGGGATTCCCACAGAGCTTCGCTGCGGGCAGGACCCTTCCTCACACAGAGGGAAAGGACCTTCAATGAACCGCTTAGAGTAGGCAGGTGGTCTTTAACTGTACGTGGCTGTAACAGGAAAAGACTGAGTTCCTTTTGAAACGTACTTATTTTAAGGAGTTCCAGGTATTAATTCTCCTGTACAGGTGAACTGGCTGAGGGTGGCAGTCAGCAACAGCTCTGGGAGGCAGCAGCTGAGCAGCCTCTGCAGCAAGGCAGAAAAACACACAACCAGGGACTCTTCTGAGTCACCCGCCGAAGTAAATGAGACACTTACCTTGCCTAGCTGAACTGAGCCTCTTTAAACAAGTCGGCCTTTCATTCTGAATTACATACTAGCAGAAAGAAAAATTAAAGTAAGCCGGCAAACTGTATTCTCCGTTCAGAAAGGTAGGAATATATTGCCAGAAACAGGGAAAGTATTTCCCAGCTAGCAAAATCCAAAAAGATACAAGCAATCTTGTACTTTATCTGAGCGCTTGCAATCCCTTTTTTATTAGTATTTGTAGCACGTTCCTTCCCAGCAACTAGCTTCACGTGTCAGATTTCACGATTTCTACTCGTGACTTTCATTTGTCTTTTTACTACTGTTACAAAAAAATACTCACAGTGGTATAACTGCATTTACAATGAATAAAGTATTTACTCAAACACGTGGAAGAAATCTACTCAGATCCGGTTATGCTGCCACCCGAGCAATCACATAACGAGAGAGGATTACATTGCTAATTATATCACAGAGGTGATACTCTTACAGTATCTGGCCCTGAAGACTGTCTCGCCAACTTATTTTGTCTTTGTTGTCTTGCACGTGTGGCTCCTACGTGGAAGTAACACGTGTGTGTTACACAAACTACTGATCAAAGCAAGAGATGGGAAGATGCTGTCAAGCGATACGTAGTTGCAAATACTTATTTTGCACGAGTTCTTTTGGGATTAATTACGCCCCCAGGTGTGGCGCTCCATTTCACTAATTGAGGTGCAGGCCTCCCGAAAACACGGCGCTTTCGAAGAACAGAAAAGCAAGGGAGCTGTGCAGAAAGGAAATACTTAAGCCTAGGTTACTAATATAGCAGGTAATTGTTTCGCGGGACACTGAAGAGTACAGTTACAGTCTGTTGGCAAAAGCGGCGACAGCTACATCTAAAAATTAGTATCCCGTGTTTGAAGGATATGCCATAGGCACGTCTGCCTTTTCAACTCCAAAGGGGACTGGCTGAGCTGCCTTTTCCGAAGGTGACAAAGCGACGATTAGAGGTAGGGTGTAACTGCCACCAAACACGCAGACGCTGCCGCCAAGTCCCCTTTCCATCGCAGGTATCGCCTACAGAGGCCGCGCTCCCCTGCCCTCATCCGCAGTCCTCTCAGTCCCTGACAGACGCACGCCTTGGGCAGGGGTTCAATCCCGCAGAATTTAGCAAAGGCTGGCAGGAAGGGCTGGATTACCCTGCAGTGCTACCAAAGGGGGGGCACAGGCCGCAGCGGGTGCCGGGCGAGCCCCCCGGAGGGAGCAGGGCAGCTCCCACCGCCTCGGGGAGCAGAGAGGGGCGTCTGGGGGTCTTGGCTCCTTAACGGAGGGCTTCTGCTCTGGGTGTCACCGAGCGGAGAACGTGGAGCTGCTGGAGAACTTAAAAGTCACTAGCTAAGGTAGTGTTTTTTAAAGCTTTTCCGTCCGTGCTGAGCACACTGCAGTCGCTTACCTCAGCGAGGGCGGGAGGGGGCAGCCCCCCGCGGCCGGGGGCGAGGCCTGGGGGAGAGGGAGCGTCCGAGCAGCCCCCGCCGCACACCGGGACCCTCGGCGCCGGGAAATGGCCGCCGCCCCGCCGAGGGGCCGCCGCCGGGCGTGCCGCGCTGCCATGGCGACGGGGGCGGGCCCCGAGGGACGGCGGCAGCGGGGCGACCCCGACGGGCCGGGGGAGAAAGGGGTGAGAGGGGCGGTGCTCCCCAACCGGCGGCCGCCGCCGCTGCGGGCAGGGGGCGTGGGGAGGGCACCCGACCCACCTGGCTCCCGCCGCCTCAGGCCGCCGCTCCGCCGCCCGACATGGGGGGAAGGCGGCGGCGGGGGAGGGCGCATGCGCCGCTGTGAGGGAGCGGGCTGAGGGGCGGGCGATGGCGGCGGGCTGAGGGGAGGGCGGCGGTTCGGCCGGCGCCTGTCCCGGTTCCAGCTGTCCTTGCTGTCCTTAGCCTTCCCCGAGCAGCCGCCTCCTCATGGCGGCCTCAGAGGCGCTGTGAGGCGGCGTGGCACAAAGCCGGGCGAGCGCAGGCCTCCTCTGGCGGAGGAGAGATGCCCGAGGGAGAACTTGCCTCCCGCCGACAGCTGCAGCGTGGCACCCGCGCTGTCAGAGGTGTCTCCCTGTTCGTTTTCTTCCAGATCGGGGGTGGCAAGGGGTCGGTGCCCGCCTCGGCCGCCGCCTGCAGGCCGGCCGGGCAGCCAGGCCTCGGGCCTCCTGCAGCTGCACCGAGAAGTACGCAAAACAACAGCGAATAAATGCACTAACACGGCTTAATGTTTTTTAGCATCATCGCGAGTCGTGGATTCTTCTTAGTGGTTCAGCTTCATTGAAAATTTTCAAAAGTTTCTTTCCGTTCAGGTAAATTGTGCCTGCAGCTGATGGGGCGGAGTAGGGGGCGGGGAGGGCGATTAGCCACATTTATACCCCAAAGGGTTTCAGCTCCAGCTGCCTGCTGTCTTAGTTGTTTTATATTTTACTCATTAGAGGTTTTAGTGTCAGTGGTGAAGAGATGCCAAACAGACATCGGTTAGGATTCTGAGAGGCTTAGTTATTTTTTTGAAGCATTTTTAACAGACATAAAAGGTGGTTGGGTCTTGGACACAGGGTAGAATAGCTTTGTAATGGTTTAATACTAGAGTTGAACACACAGTTCCTGATTAAAGGAGTAATAAGAGCTATAAACCTGTGTGTTGCTAGGCCGAAACGTCTGTCTGCTGGGTAATAAGGGTATTTTTGGAGCGAAGTGTCCTTGTAACACACTTGCAAAGTTAAGTTGTGGTTATCAAAATACTTGCAGATTTTTGACAGTATTACGTGTCTGTCTCATTAGCCACGTTAGTAAATTAGCTTGGAGAATCCGTGTCTGTAGTATATCACATATAACTTTTAAGTTATGTTTTTTTAAAGATAAAAACTGTTTCAGGAACTTGGTGGGAGCGCTGAAGAGATCTCTGTTGCTCCTTTTCTTTTTCCTAAGCTAAAGGAGCTGTCAGCGTAGGAGAGACGGGGCTTGCTTCTTAAAACCTGTCAGTCTTATTCGTACTGAAGTGTCTTAAACATGTCTTGGTTTTTGACAGCATTAGCGTACCGCATTTCCTACAGTAACGGTGATTTCTAAACAAGCAAAACAATCACTGTGTGACTCTTACCTCTCTCTCCCTTTAAAAGATTCGAATGCGGTTTCCCTTCCTGTGTTTACCTGTCAGAAACTATTGCTAAAGTTTACAAGCTTCATTTTTTAAATTAACTACAGGACACACGTTTAGTGTTCAGTCCCGCTGAGTGTGATTTGTGCTTTTGCCATCGATTATCATTCTCATGTGTTCAGGGTTTTGCTGGCTCAGGGCTGGAATGCCGAGCTGTGAGCACGCCATGTGATACCTGTTCCCAAAAGTTGTGTTTATCATTACATAATTACACGAATAAACAAATTTCCTGTGCACTTCAGAAAGAATTTATAAAATTCATAGAGGAAAGCTTAAAGTTTTCTTTGCTTTGTTATAAAGATACAACCACAGAGGCATACCGCACTTCTTGAAAATAAAACGCTGGCTTTGCTCCTTTCTGTCTGAAATAAGGGAAAAGGTTAGGTGTTCACCACACCACGTCCTCAGTCTGGCTCGTGGTGGAGCGACATAAGCACTTGTGCCAGTGCGGTGGTGCGGAGGGAATGAGTCTGCCTCCGTCACTGTGCCTCTCCGCAGGCTGGACCATGAAGGGCCCCCTCAGTCCCGCAGCACAGAGAAATCCGTGCTGCAGGAGTGCTCAGAAATGTCGTATTTTGAAAGACAAGGGTTTTGGGGTTTTTTTTGGTTCAGAGAGTGAACCAGAACCAGCAGAAAACTCGCAGAGATTGAACATGAGACACGGGCACCCAGATACAGCCAGGAAAAGGTTGGTTTTGCTTAGAGCAACTCTAGAACATAAGGGGCGAAACGGAGAAAATGAAACTTTTTTGTTTTCCAGGAGGAAGTGTGAAATCCAGTTCGGTGATAATGGTAGGGGTATGATGAGATTCTCTAATACCGTAGGGCCGAATTCAAACCTGACGCAAATGGAGTAACTCCAGTGAAGCTGAACCTACCTACCCCACATGTGAGTTTTACTGGTTAGACCTTACAGATCTTACCTGACTGGCACTTATTTTAGATCTGCACATGCCACCTTGTGGCAAATTAACAATTTGCATCTGCTCTTTTCCCAACTCTCTAAACCACTTTTTTCTTTATTAAGGTTCTGCCCTCTTTTTATATTCCTTGGATTGCTGTGGGGGCAAGACGGGTTTCATCTCCGAAGTTCCTGCTCAGTTGGAACCCCCACCTGTTCAACACGGTGGTATTTTGCACCTGGATGTCAGGCCAACCATTTCAGCAAGGTACTTTCAGCGCTTTCCGATTCCAAGCGAGCAGCTGGCTGAAGAATAGCTGTATGGGGATAATCCGTAAAGTAAGGTATCATAAAGAACATGGAACGTTTACCTTTAACCTTTTACCTTCATTTCTCCATCCAAATTGTTCGTGGTGCTTACCTCTCTTGCACAAGCACTGGATTTAAATGCTGTACGCCTCTTTTTGGTTTCTGACATCCCACTTGCTCGCTGGGGATAGCAATGTTCTTTTCCAGCGTAAACACAGCCTTTACAAAGATGATTTTGGTGTTCACTACGAGCCTTTCATTTGCATTGTTTATGCAGGCACATCACGCGTTGTACAATATCTGTCTTGTTGGCGATGAGCGTCAGCGTGATGGGAAAGGAACAAAAGACTAGGAGGGATAATCAGCAGATGTAATGAAACAATGCCAATGGCAAGAGAAAATAGCTGGAGAGGCAGCTTCTGGGGTTAGAAGAGCCCTCAGTGGGATGCGGTATATGCAGATTCACTGGAGCCAGTGGATCTTCTAGATACTGAGTATTCTGCTGGAGCTCATTCATCTTTTTAACTTTCTGCCTTCTCTTGGAAAAGGCGAGTGATGCCTAGTGCCACAGGTTTCCAAGACATTTTGCCTGAGTGCTGTGTTGGCGACACCTCCCGCTCTTCCCTCCTGACCTGCACACAACAGCGTGAGGCTGGAAGCCCCTCGCCGCGAGCTGGGTTTGGTTTCAGAGCAGGACAAGCACAGCAGATACTCTTCTGCTTCCTGTCATGCCTGTTTCACGTCCTTTCATTTGGTTTTGTGGGGATTTGGTTCCTGTTTCTTCTAAAAAGATGTGTTTCTTTGCCATGGAACCAGTCTTCTCCCTGTTCTGTAGAGATTTCTTATTCTCGCTGCTTTTTATTTTTTTTAATTGGCTTTTTTAATGGGATTTTGTGTGGAATTTCCTTCTACTTTGCTTTTCATTTTTTATGTGCTTTACATTTCTTAGCTTCAAGACCTTAAAACCGTACTTTGGCCTTTATAGTTGTGGTAGCCTGGTAAGTCAAGTGAAAAGTTGTTCCAAGTAAATTTGTTGGCACAAAAGGGTAAGTATTTCTGTCATTTACCTTACCCACACTTTTCATTAAAGGAATTTTTTTAATAATAACTATACCTCAGCATAGAGCTAATAGTTGCCCCCCGTTTTACAACAGCACAGGTAAAGGGAAAGGTCTGAGTGTCCTGGCCTTCAAGTGGCTATACTTTAAAATGCTGATTAAGAAATTTGATAGCCAAAGTCTACAGCTTTGACTATGGTGAATTCTTTCCCAGATCAGGATAGGGAATACAGGGACACTGAGACCCTCTTCTCCCCTCTCATGCGGTCTGTGTTCTTCCAGAAAGATGTTAAAGAAATAACTTTGCAGTAGCTGATGGTGTAACCTGCTGCATTTATTTCAGTCATCTCTTTTCATCATTTGTCATTACACACAAAATGTGCGTAACCATTTTACTTTCTAAAACAAATGCTTATGTATTTTTCATGTTATAAAGCCTGTAGTGGTTGAAGTTACGCGCAGCTCTATAGCTGCAAATTAATATGAGCCACAACGGAGGAAAATAAATTTTAATAGCATACGTAGCAGCTGTAAATTTGCAGGGAGCTAATTTAAACCATACACTCTTACCAGTCTGCCTCGAGCATTAGTAAGAAATATCTTAAGTGAGATGTAGTTCATTTTGGTCGTAATTCCAGTGGTAATTTTTTTTATATTTAAAGCTTACCAGTCCATAGCTTTTTCTTTTTACATCAGAAGTCTTCAATTGAAGGGGATTTTCAGTGAATTCTGCATTAGGTTGGATTGGCGTTTCTGACCTACAGGTAATAAGTGCCAGTGAAAATTCAGAATCATATCTGTACAAAATTTGATCGACGACTTAAACTGAACGGCTGCCATGGGCCACTGTGTGCACTAAAGCAGCTAATGTGCTGACAGTATTATCTGTATCTCGGATTAGAAACAATTACTGACTAAATAATAGTTTTCTTTCCATCAAAGAAGAACACGTTGGCAGAATGGAATGGCTGCTTCCTGAAGGAGATGCTGGAAGAAGAGGGATGGAGGCAACTCACCCAAGCGGTGAGTTGGGTTTTGGGGGGTTTTTTGATTTTTTTTTTTTTGTTAGGAAAGAAAGAATAAGGACTAAGAAGATTAATTACTTTTTAACATCTGTAACTGCCAAGGAGCAGAGTCAGGCAATGAGTCAATGTGAACCTTTTGGTTGCCCGCCAGAAGATTGCTGTAGGAAGAAGGCAAAACATGTAGATCAGGAAGACTGAGCTGCAGAAGTGAAGTCTTGTGGTTTCTGACCATGAAGGCACTGTGCAAAACCCAACGGGACCTCAGGATGGGTCGGACTTCGACAAAGAGAATTGCAGGTATATATTGGAATAGGAATGTATTGGTACGCCTGCAGCGGGGTGGCCAGAGGGAAGGGGGCAGCTCTTGGCAGGTATGGAATTATTATTGCGAGAGAGCTGTATCGCAAATTGTCTAAGAAGCAGAGTCCTTCCAGCTACAGCTGCCTGGTGATTTGCACGTGTTTAGTTAGGCTTTTCATTAAGTCCCATCCAAGTCTCTGAATAAAGTTGTCCCTAGAAGAGGAGATTGAATGTTTGTGGTGTTTGTGGAGGAGGTAGTGAGCTTCGTCCCTCTTCCATTGTTCACTGTGCAGGAACAGGAGTAAAACAGGACATGGTCTAGCTTGGTGCCATCAGTACTGTCGTCCTGCCTTAAAGCTTGTCTTGTGTTCAGCTGTGCTGGTTTCCAGACAGCTGTTTTTCAAATAACAGCCAAATGTACATACCGTAATTCTCCCTTTCTTGACATAGTACTCATGGAGGGATTTTGTGAGCTCTGTGCCACTCCAAAAGACCCCAAAACCTTTAGGTAAGGAGTCCCTTTGCTTCAGGCTCACAACATCTGCAGGGTGCTGCAGGAGTTTTTGTGGACCGTCGGAGAGCAAAGACTTGGAGCATACATTGTACGAAAACCTCATTAACAGAGCATCGGGTCATGCGTGAATGCAGGACATTCAGGAAGGCGTATTTGAAAAACATCTTCACCATTTGAAGGGAAAATAAGTGCATTTATCAGAAATCAGTATATATTGCGAAAGCAGACTGTTCAGATTTTAAAACAAATTTGTTTTGGCTGTGGTCTTGTCTACCACTGTGTCTACCACCATTTGTGCCAGTAACAACAGATTTGGGAGCTGTCTGTCCGGAGTTTAAATTGACAAGCGTGTGGATTCATGCCGGAACCACACGGACACTTGTTTCTTGGGAAAGTAAGCGACACAACGCGATGGACCTGCTCAGTCACAACTGTTTTGCAGGCGGCTTTTCTGATGCCATGGAGCCGAGCTACTTTGTTTTTAATTAAAAATAGGGTGCTTTAAAATTGTAATTGAACTCAAGGAAACTGCGTTTGATTCAGGGATATTATGGAAGCAATAAAGAGAGGTTTAAAAAAATCAGCAGTTTTCTGGAGATTATTTGCTCAGCTCTCCTATTAATATTGTTTTGTTTGCCAGACTATGATCAAAAACATTTGGCAGGCAAGACATGGTCAGGAAAGTGAGCCAGAAAAGTTGAGCTGTCATCTCAGTACATACAGAAAAACTGTTCTCTTGGCATGGAAAACAGACTGTTTACAGAAATAATAAACATGCCCTCTAAAATTATGTTCCTTCTCTCTAAAATCATGGAAGGTCACAAGACTTTGACCCTACAGAAGGAGCATAACACTTTATGAGACTTCTGTCAAAGCACACGATAAAAAATAAATACACTGTAATAAAGACGTGTCAGTCTGATGGCTCAAATGTGCCTTCCCAGCGTCTCCTGTCTCCTGGCTTTAGGATGTGGTATGCGCACTGCCACGCAAAGGAAGCCCATCTGGAAGGGATAGCAAATCAATCCGTTTTCTTGACGTATCAGTTGATGTAATTAACTTTTGTTTCATCTCCCGAGCAAACCTTGTAAATAATAAAACGCGTCAAAGTAAAATAGAATTTATTGAAAAGTGTAATTTGCAAAAACCCTCATGGTGATTCAGCTGCTGGATAGAGCCCCAGACGCTGAGTATCCATGAGGAATAAGAGACTCATCTGGCCAAGAGCTGGGTGTTTTCCGGAGCCCTGATGATAGACGAGTGAGCTCTAAGCAGGGGAGAAGGTAGTGGCTGCTACCTCAGCAGCTGTCTGCAGCTGGAGGAGGAGTGTGTCCACCGCCATTGCCAACGTGCCCCGAGGGCGGTGCTCGCCTTCTCTTAGCTCCTCAGGGTTTCCAGGTTTGCTCTTTATTTGGGTTCCTCCTTCCCCCGCCCCCGTAAAGCTGTTTGTTTAAATGCTGCTGTGTAAACTCCAGGCACGGGAGTGAGAAATACCGCTCCTCCTTGCGAGCCCAAGTCAAACAACGCAGCTCTCCAGTATCATTTGAGCATCTTCAGTGGAGACCCTCAGCCAGCTGTCCCTGGCGCTCTATTGCAAAGCGGTGACTGACGGCAAGATTCTGGTTATACTGGCCATTAACTAAAATAGCTGCAAGGGTTTCCCTGCAAAACTTTGTCTGGGGCAGTCTAGCAGCAGGTAGTATTTACATATGAGAGCTGAGATGAGGGCACCACAAGACCTTGTCACTTGATAAATGCTACTCTTCAGCTGCCTGCAAGCAGAAGTCTGTTTCTAAACCTAATTGCACCGTGGCATCTCTGACTAGGACCTGCTAATCAGTAAGGGCTGTCGCCACTGAGGGGGAGAGAGAGAGCCCAAAAGACAGGATTTGAGTTGTAGGAGGACATTTTCTTGGAGTTACAGGTTGCACATGAGAATCTTCATTGACTACGTAGGTGTCATGGTTTAACCCCAGCCAGCAACTAGGACCACGTAGCCTCTCGCTCGTCCCCCTTCCCCACCACCCAAGAAGGGTAGGGAGAAGACGCAGAAAAGGAAGGAACGGGGGGGAAAAAGACCTCATGAGTTTAGGTATAGAGAGTTTAATAGAACAATAATGGAAAAGGAAAATAACGACAATAATAATAATAACGGTAAAAGAATATACAAGGCACAAGTTACTCTCACCACCTGGTGAACTGGTTGCCCAGCCTGACCTGAGCAGAGATTGTGGATTTCTCCCCGCCGGCCAGCTCTCGTTTACGTACTGAGCGTGGTGTCTGTGGTACAGAATATTCCACTGGCCATTCTGTTGCTCTGTCTACGCCCCTTCTCAGCTTCTATGGGAAGCTGAAAAAAAGTCCTTGACTAGTATAAACATCGCTTAGCAACAACTAAACCAATATGCGTTATTGATATTCCTTTCATACCAAATCTGAAAACACAGCAACCACTAGAATGAAAATTAACTCTATCTCAGGGGAAACCAGGACAATAGGGAACCAAGGAAAAACAGCATTAGTAGGTTAGTCTTTGTAAGATCCTTTCTTCCCTCCCCTAGTTACTTGCACAGCTATTTCCTTATATTCTTCCCAGCTGCCTCCGGTATTCCCAGGCTGCCCACTACTTCCACAGACACAGCGGTGGGGCTGTGGACTCGCAGCTGGGGTACGGTGGCAGTAGCTGTAGGTACCTGCGGCAGCGTGGATGGAGTTTAGCGTGGGCTGAGAATCCGGGAGAGGAGCGGGGCGAGCGTTACGCCCCCTGAGCTCCATGCTGTCACGAGTTTCTTGGTGTCTAATTGAGCTAGGCAATCAAAACAACAGCCAAGAAGATGCAACTCCATTTTTGAGGGCAGTGCAGACTTGCAGCCAACGCTGCTGGGCTACCTGTGTCCTGCAACCATTAGCCCTTCCTCTGGCATCCCTCTAGTTCAGAGGAAGCAGAAGTGTTTCCCCACTGCCTTCCTCAGCTGCCGAGGTCGTCTTCTCAGCTCGGCAGCTAGACGACCCCTGTTTTGGAACTCCACCAGTATAGCTTATACATGGGCAAAAGATAAAAGATATTTAAATTTGTAAAGCTTGAGCTTTCCAGCTTGCCGAGGGTGAGTGTGCAAGTATTTGGCTTTGGGTCCATGTCCCCCGCGCCCCACAGAACAGTTTAATCCACACGGGAAAAAAGAAAAAAAAAAACTATCTTCATTTGCTGGTAGTTTAGAGTCTGTTTAGTTGTAACTCCCAAGCCCAAAACCTAAGAATTAAGTTTAATAGTTCATAAATTATACAGCGCGCAGCACATACTGTTGTAATCTGTACTGCACATAATCTATATGAAGTATTAACACCAATGTCTAAACAAAATACAAAGTCACTATAGGCAATCTTAAACCTCAGCGGTACGGTTTTGCTGAACTATTTTGGCTATAGACGTGATTTTTCACCCCTCTACCCTCATATGGTATTAATTCAATTGTCTTCTGTGTTATACATGCGTAAGAACTAGAAGGGATTTCCTTAAACAACAAGCGCTGAGGATAAAAAGGTTGGTGTTTATAAAAACGTCAAACTCAAAGGCTCTTCCATAACTTGTTAGAGGATTGCTATCATTTAAGACTCAAAAGCCAGTCATTCAAGAAGTCCTCCAGAGAGAAAAGCTAATCCTGAGTCTCCCCCCGTGAGTGACTGGAGTGATCCCTCAGCAGAGCAGCAGCAGCAGCCATGCTGAAGGAAGACCAGAAAAATCTGGACGTGGTTTAAAAGATGCGAAACAGGCTGTGGGATGATTGAGTTCTCCAGCACGTAGCTCTTGCTCGCTCCCGTGTTTGGTTTGGGCTTAGAAGCTCGGTATGAAGCAGCTCTGAGCGTGGTGCAGCTGACAGTCATGCAACGGTCCGTTGCGGCAGGGTGTTGAAAAGCTCAGCTCTTCCACGGGCAACATGACAAATGAGAAATCATTAAAAATCGTGGGGTTGTCGTGTGTCTCTGCCGTTTACCGGCAGCTCTGAGTAGGTGCTGGAAGGCAATGCCTGGTCACGGGATGAGGTGGGAGAGCTTTCAAAGTCATCAGGCACCATCCCAGCGGTGACTGACCAGCTTCCTCCCTCGGAAACAAACAAAATATCAGCAATATCTAAATCTGTAGTTATATTTAGGAGAACAGAGGTTCACGTAGGAGCTTCAAAATAACAGACTTTGAAAACCACTGTCCCAATTCAAAATGTGATCTCCCTGGGAATGCCTGTTGTAGAGAGATCTCAGCCTTCTGAGGCAGAAGATCTCGGTAGCAGTTAGGAGGACCAAAATTACTTGTCACGGTTGATGGGAGGGAGGCAGAACTGGAAAGGCAGTGCTGTGGTAATGCTACCTGGAGCTTCACAGGGGCGAGGGTGTGCAGGTCCTGTGTAAGAAAGAGGGAGCGGAGGCAGGGTCTGGCGTGGGGTTGAGGAGATGCTCCTGTGGTCTCCACGGCATCCTGTTTGCTGCGGGGCTGAAGCATCAGCTCTCGGCCCCCACGTACACCGAGGCCTGTGGAGCCAACCAGGAGGTTCACTGCTGAGCGGGGCCGTGCGGGCACATACCTGCTGTTTTGCAAACGCTGTTGATGATCTGCCAGAGCCAACGTCAGAACTGTTGGATGTGCTGATTTGTTGGTATTGCCAGTTACATAGAAGGACGTGGACCTGTTGGAGTGGGGCCAGAGGAGGCCATGAAGATGATCCGAGGGCTGGAGAAACTCTGCCGTGAAGACAGGCTGAGAGAGTTGGGGGTGTTCAGCCTGGAGAAGAGAAGGCTCCGGGGAGACCTTAGAGCCCCTTCCAGTCCCTGGAGGGGGCTACAGGAGAGATGGGGAGGGGCTGTTGGCAAGGGCAGGTAGCGATAGGACGAGGGGCAATGGTTTTGAACTAGAGCAGGGTGGGTTTAGATTAGACATTGGGAAGAAGTTCTTTCCACTGAGGGTGGTGAGACACTGGCACAGGTTTCCCAGAGAGGGGGTGGAGGCCCCATCCCTGGAGACATCCAAGGCCAGGCTGGATGAGGCTCTGAGCGACCTGCTCTAGTTGAAGATGTCCCTGCTGACTGCAGGGGGTTGGACTAGATGGCCTTTGGAGGTCCCTTCCAACCCAACACATTCTGTGATTCTATGATTCTATTACCTCTTTCCCTTTTCTAACATTTTTCTAATATTCTTTCTATTCAACAGTACCTTTTTTTATTATTTTTTTATTATTATTTTTTAATGAGGTTTTAATTGCAATCTGAGGAGGACTTGTTCTCGACTGGTACTTAACCACGAAAACAACAAACCGGTG
>VXBH01007623.1:152495-172690 GCA_013400035.1 Rynchops niger | reverse complement strand
TTTTTTGGTAGGAAGGAGATTCGTGACAAACTTTAGCTTTGGAAGGAGCTATTTGCAGCAGGGAGGGCGCGTGCGGAGCTGGGGAGCCCTTACCGTGCCGTCGTTGATGCTGATAAACCCCAAAGTCCTCTCCGTCGCGTGAGAAATCTCTTAGAAGTCACTGACAATATACTTGAGGAGTGTTTGGTGGTTTGGATTTTTTTTTTCCTTGTAAATACATTTTTTTTTTTTTTTTCAATGTAAGTTATTTTCTCTTTTAATGAGTTTCTATATTATCTTCTGCGGAAGTTTAATCTCCCGCTGTTTAATCTCCCTGCTGGGCTGGCCGGCGTGGCGTTGCACCTCAGCGGCAGCAGCTCAGAGCTGGGAGTGGAGGGGTCCTTCTGCTTGAAAAGCAAAGGCAAGTGCCACCAGCGATGAGTGACAGCGTTTTGGTAATATCCAAGTGCGTTTACAAATAGGGCTTTGGCCTCACCTCAACCAGCATCACCCACCTTGGCTGGCTGGGGAGCCACCATGAGGAAATTGTAACAGGCCTCACCACCACGTGGGTTTGGTGCCGGTGGATAATTTTTGTTAGTGCAGCGTAATTGTTTCATTCTTAAATTACTTCTTACAGCTATAACGAAGCGGTATGGGTGGTGTTAGGCTGCAATGGGCGATACCTGCGTTCAAACTTCAGTGGTAGAGCCGTGGCAGCCTGGCCCCCCCCCTCCCCGAGATGTTGGAGAGGAGCCCTGGGGAAGACCTGGGTGGCTTTGTTCAGTGCTGTGATTTCTCCTTGGAGCCCTGTTCTGCCCGCGGGGATCGTCTGTCTCTGCAACACCCCAAAGCGCGGCTGCCAGAAAAGCTGCCCCCGGCCCCCAGGGTCCTTTGCCAGTGCTGTGTAATTCTGGGGCCAGTGAAGTATACTTGTAGCTAATACACCTGATGGTTATTCTCTTTTTGATATATCAATAATCTGTATTGGCAGAAATGTGTCCATGCCAGGGAACTCCACCATTTTAATGACACCAGTATAGGTAAAACAGTGTATGTTTTCTCAGTAAACAAAGCAGAAGGGCGTAGATTGAAGGCTGGAAAAGTAGCACCGAAAGTAGGTTCTTCCCATGTTTGAATGCTAATCGGGTCGCAGTTAATCGGCAAACGTTATGACGGTTTTCTTAACAAAAATCCATTTAGGTGAGTTTCCAATTCAAACATCCTAAATTCCCTTTACATGAAGCATCGTGGGGAAACCTGAGAAAGGTTCTGCTTTTTCATCAATGTCAATTTAAAAATAGCTCCATGGAGCCAGAGGATTTTAAGATTAATGACACGGAGTTTATACCGAGGTAAAAGTGTAGGAGTGCTTGCTCCGGCAGGAGCGGACCGGACACCGTGCCGGCGTTGTGAGGGGGTGCCCCGCTGCCGGGGGCCGGGGGGAGAGCAGTGGCCTTGTGCTGGTTCTCTGCTCCACACCTGCGGGGCAAATGGAGATCTGCTGTGCCCTTCTGAAAGGAAAAACTGCTCCTACAGCAACGCCTTGTGAGCGCTCCCCACCAAAAAGCCAACCCCAAAGCACAGTTTTGGTGCTGCCCTTTCCACGCTGGGGGTCGTGGTGGTGGTGGGGAGCTGCAGCGAGGATGGGTATGGATGTGGGGTGGATGCGGGAGTACGGAGGGACGCGGAGGGTTGTGATGGGAAGGTGGAAGGGGGTGTGGGGAGTATGGAGGGATGGGTGGAGGAGTGGGGATGTAGGGGTTTGCGAGGGGACGTGAGGAGGATGCGGGGGGATGCTGGGTAGCTGGCAGGGAATATGAAGGGATGTGGAAGGTTTTTGGGGGGGATGCAGGAANGCGGGGAGGATGGGAGACTGGGGGGTGGGATGGAGGGGGATGCGCAGGTGGCTGCAGCCTGCTCCCCTCGGATACTGATAAAATACACCACCTAGTACTACGTGTGTGCTGAGCTGAAGCCGGGGTGGGTCAGGCCTCCTTGGAGGTGGGGAGAAAAAACTTAACATCCACCTGGCACTTCTTATCACCATTTTGAGTGAAAATATAAGGAAGGGATCCATGTGACCTATTGAGCTCAGTCAAATTCTTTAAAAACCATTAACCAGCATGTGAAGTACTGTCATTAGGCGTTTGTCTTAACGCAACGTTTGGTTGTTTCAGCTGACTTGTAACGGTAGATAAAATCTAAATGCTGGATTCCATGAGATTTGGCCGAGTAGCATGTAAATGAAGCTCAGGGCAAGTTCGCATGAAAGACGTTAGCACGGCGGCTGATACTATCATCTCTGCTCGGCTAAACTTTTCCATGAAATCTGCAGGGGAATTTGCCAGAATCAAGGCTCCTGGATAGGGGTGGTTACCTTCAATGAAGCTGGTGATGACCATTGCGTCAGCACGCAGCGGTTTTTGTAGCGTGCTTTAAAAATACACGCTCTTATCCACGCAGCTCTGTGTTGATGGAAAAAGTCACAGTCTTGGATGGGTTCATCGGTTTACAGAGTCCATTAAAACATGATTATGTACAAAATGGGTTCTTCCTCTGCGAGATCCTCTAATCCATTGTTTATATTGCACCTATATTAACAAACCGCAAAATAAGCTTGTAGCGTTTCTAAAGCATGTTTTTTTAGGCTGGGAACGTGGAAACTTTCTGAAATTGAATGGGCGTATGAGGCAAAGGAATAGAAGTAGATTGATTTGTGTCTAAAGTTTGAGTATTAGCTGGAAGGAGAAGATTTCTTTTTTTTTTAACACAATTTCCTCCCCCCCCAGATAATTAATTTAAAGAGTACATTCACTCCCTGAACAGATATTGGAGTTAGTGGATTATATTTAAATGGAGGGATCTATTCAAGGAGGAAACCCTTGAGATTGCCTGCGGAGTTCGAGTACAGATATGCGTAAAGCGTGATGTCCTTTTCCATTCTTACTCAAGTTACTCAGGCACGACCCGCAGTGAGAAATTATGCAAAACCCATTAATTTATGACAACTGTTTCCAGCCTGATATTTCGTAACCGCCAGCTGAAAACTTGCTGGTGCAGGATCCCTAGGTTTCAGCGACATTCCACGAGGATAAAGAAACTAAAGGGTAAACAGAGCCCAGAAGAGACCAGCGCAGTATTTCTTCACACGCTGAAAACTTAGGAACTCTGATGTCTTTCTGAAGAAACAGCGTTACGACAATGAGGAGAAAAGACCCTCAAACGCTATTGTGGGCAATCTTAGCCGCATCGCAGCCCAACGCTCCCCCAGTTCCCAAAGTTGTGCTTTGTGTAGTATGAATATTGTGGTGGCGGGGCGGGGGGGGAAGCGTCCTGGGCATAAAGCTACGTACGGCAGGAGATCTTGGCAAAATGCGAGTCTGCCTTCGGCTGGCAAGGAAGGTACTCCCAACATATGGTGTTTTTTGGTTTTTTTTTTTTTTTTTTTTCCACCACGGTAAGGTCTGAGTGAGGAGCTGGCTGTTCAGCTTGAGCCAGCGGGCTTTTTCCTTCTCTACTGCTTGACTGACTACAGGGTCTTAGAGGGATTCCACCCAACGAGACACACTCTCCGAGGTATTTACTAAACACAAGCATTTAAGAGTCGCAGGTAAACCCCAAATAATTTTAATTGATGTTCTCTCTTATTTGTACCGGTTGCTGAAATATGGAAGCGAATAACATCTTGTCTAAATTAAAATAGCTTTTAAGAGACGTTTGGAAAAAAAAAAAAAGAATAATTTGCGTGTCTTGTCCTCTCCTCCTTTCTGTAAAAGTGAGAGTTGGGTTGCCGAATATTAGCGTTTCTTAAACAGAAATTCTCACAGGGGCTGTTCAGTCAGTGCAAAAAGCGGGGGTTTTGCGCCGGTCCTTGCAGACGTTCAGAGCCTCCTCTCGTTCTAGCCCTTTGAGGGCGATTACTGCCGAAGGTAAGGCTTAAAGGGCGCTGTAAGGTTGGGTTTTTTGTTTTTTTTGTTTTTTTTTTTTAATTCTGTGGTGTGCCATGAAATTTCCACGTTAATGAGTGTGGAAATACTTCACATTCTGATTTGGTGCTGTTAATTGTAGAAGTCACAGAGCGCTGCTTGTTTCCTGGTCAGATGGCATTTCTCGCCGGGTAAGTGTCCGGGTATGGACCATGCGTGCAATAACCCAACATACCACGTTAAGCCCGGCGGTTATTTGAAATTAAAATTCATTATTCACTAGTATTTGTACTAGTAAAGTACAAGTGCTCAAATATTTGCAGAAAGCAAACGTGAAGCAGCTGTAAATACGGCTGAATTTGCTTCTGAATTTTAATGAATATTTGCAGATTGTTGGCTAAGCTGTAATGTAGGTGTGTGGGGGACAGAAGGCTTGTAAATGCCAGCGCTTTACACCTACCAGTGTGTAAATTGCAGCTAAGCCCACCGGATTTAACTTTTATATCCTTAGTTTTAAGGGAAAAGTACAGACTTTTTTGAAAAAAACCAAAAACACAAAACCCTTCAAAAAAAAAAATACATGGAACATCAGAAGCTTTAGATAAACGCATAAATTAGTGGTCTGTAGCCTTCGCTGGCTTGTGGGTAGAAAGTAAGTAGCGCACAGTTTAACTCCTCGATTTCCAGCAAGCACGAGCAATATCCCAAGGCTGAAGGAGAAGCGTGTTGCCCGGGATCCACCGCTTGGGATGAGCTCAGCGAGTCAAGATCTCTCCCCACCCTTCCAAAGAACTCATTCGCCAGGTGGAGGTCAAGGAACTTGTAGCAGTTTCCGCAAAGCATCATTTGAACCAAATTCGGTATTTTCAGTGGGAAATCTGGCTCCGTGTGAGCAGGACTCTTTGGGCTACAACGGGATGTAGGTTGTTAAGGCTTGGAAAGCTCACCAGGACATGTGGTGTTGGGCGATGCGCTCTGGGGACAGTGCTTGGCATCGGTTGGCCACCTTTCAGCTGCCTCGACGCAGATAATTTCTGGTTATTTTTGCTGCCCTCTTACCCCTAATGGAACAGGAAATATTGGGGTGGCAAAACTTCCACGGGTCTCTAGGAGGGTCTCGTGCCTGTGTTCCTCCTGCTTAAAATCCAACAAGAGAGTCACTGCTGTAGTTCCTGCTCTGGATTCCCAGAATTGCCTCGTGCTTTCACCGTGTTTACAGCGCAAAGACAACCCGAGGGGTGCCGGAGGTGACGGACCCACCCAGTGGGCGTTGCGCGAGTGACCTTGCGGGCTTCCACCGAGCTTTTGGGTGTCCCGAAATGCTGGACGTATGGCCAAAGAGGCTGTAGATGAAGTGTAAGGGTGACGGTCTGCCGCCAAAAGCTGTAGCGTTGGCAAGTGTGTTTGTGGCATTCGTGCGGTCAGAAAGTCATACCAACTGTCTCCTCCACAGGCTCGCAGATTCCTCTTCTCAAAAAGAGCGATGTTTTCTGTTTTCCAGGCCTCTAAACACATAAAAGGCATTTGCTTGTTCCCTTGCTTTGCGCGATTATGCAAGTGGAGCTTTATATATATACCTAATTTTGAAATGACTGTGCTTTTGTTCTACGCATTGATCTTCATTCTCCCAGCAGAGCCCTTTTCCCTATTTGGTAAGATATATTTTTTTTTAGGTTTTGAAATGATGGTTAATTATTACCACAGAAGAGGATGCTTTTCAGAATGAAAAGCAGATTGTCATGAAGGTAAGGAAGAAATCTTTGTGGTTTGCTGTGGGCCTCGGGTAACCTCCAGTCTATAAAACCATGTAACCCAATTGTGTCGCGCTCAACAGGGATGCACATGGAAATGCTGCTCAGAAACATCTACAGGGGAAAAAAACCCCAACCTCTGTATTGTCTTGAACTCTCGTTACTAAAGCAGTCCTAGCATATTTTGGGGGTATATTTAAACTGTGTTAGTACTTAGGAGTTCCAGTCGTAGACCAGCATCCACGTTTTTGGATGCTGCGTGTCAGATGGGTACCGTCACCCTCTTGTGTTAGTTTCCTTGTGTTTCAACCTTTATTTTTTATGAAACAATTTATAAAAGTAACTGACATCCTAAGAGAATGTTTTGTAACCGTATCGTGATGCGATCTATTGGTTGGATATAGAAAAAAAATAGTTAGGAAGAAGTATTTCTTTGTAACGAAAGTCTTTGATTCTGTACAGTCCCTCACAGTGTCTTCTCTTAGATGAGACAAATTCCAGAGGAGATGTTATCCCTATATGAATTTGGAATAGTTGTGTTTGGGTTGGATAAGAAAATACTACCTTTATAACCAGAGAGCCCATAATTGGCGGTACCCAAAACTGGGTCAAAGACTGTGGCACATATTTGTGTTTTCTGCCCTATTAAAATGAAAAACCCCACTGTGTTTTCTTAGGCTCGCATATATGCACTCTACAAGAATTCTCTTCTTTGACCGTACGTTTACATATCTCACATTTTCCAGGTGCGTTTTCCCTGATGATATTTTTATTAGTGTATTCATGGTAAATGTGTCCTTGAGTGTCCCACAAATACTGTCCAATACACATTCTGTTACTGCAGTCAATGCGGATGAAAGTTTCAAGGCAAAGTGTAATTTCCAGGGTCGAAGATTTTATAAATAGAGCTGCTGTACCTGGGAGATGCAACTTCTCTTCCCAGGATCCTGATATTCACTGATTTCTTACAGGAAAAAAGAGGGTCAGAAATAACGATTGGCCTAGAATGGCACGAACACGGGTTTTGTCCTGTTTGTTCCTAATCAGAAGTATTTTCCACTACACTCCCCACGTCCTAGATCTGGGTCTGGCAGAATCCTATTTTTTTTTAACTCAGATCCCTCTAGTTTCTGTGGTGCTACACCCTTAAAAGTTGACGTGTGATGAAGAACCACTTTAACGATTAGAAGGTGAGTAACGAGATAACTCCGGGGAATTTGCACTCTGGGTTATACTCTCCCTCCTTCGCTTCAGTCCTTAATGATGTCAGCGTGCACCGAAGCAACCAAGTTTTGGTGCCCCCACCCTCACCACGCCTCTGTCAAGAACAATATTTACCCGCAGAGAAGGGTGGCAGTGAGAAAGCCAGATTTCCTAAGCCTATGGGGATTGCCGTTCAGCTTTACGCATGCCCTGCGTGTGGCAGCGGTCGGCAGTACACAGAGAGAAAGGTATCAGAAGAGGTAAGAAAATCGCAAAGCTCCTCTGACTTGCAGTTGGACTTCACAGCCATTTGTTGCTCAAGGATTTCCTGAGGTGAAAGTGGATGTATTTATTAGCCTCTAGTAGGCGTTTCTTAAGTGTATTTGTCATCTTCAGCCAAGGAGGCTTTGGTATATGCCAGATTGTCCGGCAACAACTTCTGTTATCTGTGTGATACGTGAAGAACTACTTCCCGTTGTTTGCTTTTTTTAACTTGGCGCCTGATAATTTCACTTGATATACTTTGGTGGTGTGTTTTCGCCAAGATAACGGGCTCTCTTCTCTCCCCCCCTGCAAACTCGCTGCTTTAGGCACCTCTGTCACCGTTTCCCTCCGCCTTTTTCTGCCTTCCCCGAACCTCAGTCGTACCCGTTGGGTTCATCGCACTCTGTTCTGAGATGCGGTGGGTTCAATTTCTAACCAAAGAGCATCAGTGACTACGTAGGCATGGGCAGTACTGCTTAAAGCAACAACTGCTAGCGTGGACTATCCTGGCTTCCCTTCCTCCGTATATTTTAGCAAGAGCCTCTTTTAGAGTCCTGGCTGTAAATCCGTGTCCGTCTGTGGTATCTTAAATCCCCCGTATCGGGGTCTGCGGAGCGAAACCCGGTCCTTGCGCTAGAATAATCCCTGCTCATGTAATCAGGTTGCCCTCTAATGGTTAGCTTTGATTCAGAGCGCGCTCAGGCTTGCTGATGACCGGAGGAATTTTTCCTTTAATTCTTGGGGAAGAGGCCTAAATGCATTACTCTGCAAGACTATGGTTCGCGTGCTGGCTGGGCGGTGGAGCTGTGCTTCGCGGAGGAAAGGGTGGAAGCCTCTTCAGAGGTTATGGCTCTAACCCTGTTCCTTTAGAAAGCTGTTTCTGACTTCTTTTAATTAAACTGTACATTTTAAGAGTTGGAAATCATTGATGTCAAGGTTAGTTATTGAAAATTTGTGTTGGCTGTTCAAGAAATTGCACTGAAAACAGCTGGAATGAGAACTTTTTCCTAGGTATCTGATGTTTCTTTCTGCCCCTGTAGGTTCCCGATGAATTCAGAGATGTTCTCTAAAGTCAAATGCCACAAAAAACCCCCACCAAAACCAGCCAAAAGGAAGAAAAGATGGGGGGAAAGCTTCTTGCATAGGCAAACATGAAAACGCTCCCTCCAAATGCTGGAAAAGTGTTTTGGTTTTAAACCTAGGAAATATGATTGATCAAAAGACTGGTGAGCACGGTGGAGGTTTTAGGGAAGTGGAATATTTTTTCTTGTTGACTGCTTAGGCTGGCACTGTTTTGAGTGTCTGGCATCTGGCAGGGTCCCGTGTTCTCCGCAAATACATTCTGATTGCATTCAGGTAATATGTTCAGGTTGATTTTTTTTTCCGAAGATGTAACTGAGGATCAGTTCCTGTTGACACTGATACTTTATAGAATACGATGATTTGTTTAGAGACACTTCTTGCTGGCTTGCGGCAGGAATACGGGCAATACAGTTGAATGTTTGAAAATAACTAGAAAGAAAGTCCGCCTATCTAAAAGACAATAAGGAAGAAATCCCAAAATAATAGTAGCAAAACCTTAACCAAATTTTTAAGCTTACAAAATGAAGATGTAGTTTCCTGTCACATGTGTTTATGAAACCCAAGTGTGTGTGTGTTTTTTTTTTTTTTAATAATAAAAACAACCCTTGAAGACTTATGACATGAATTTCTGATCAGGTAGTGTATGAGCATCCTTGAAGTTAATTCCCTTTCTGTCGTGGGGTTTTAATGAGGCTAAGATTTTACTACCAGATCTCAACGCAAAAATCTTAGCCCTTCTCCAAAATAAATGTAGTTTCTTTTCAAAGTAGGAAGACAAACAAAATTCTTTGGAACAAGAAGTGACAAAATAGTATATGAGTATGTTTTTTGTTTTTTTTTTTTTTTCCTTACTTGTATATTATGCATGCTTTTCCTGTAAGTTTCCCTACACCCTCCATGTACACACACACAAAATGTTTCGCTTGCAGCGGCAGGGGTAAAGTAACAACTGAGTACACTGAAAACTAATTTAATTCCTAAATTCTTTTTAAGAGTATCTATTAAAATCAAGGTAGAAACAGTGGAGTTGCCCCGGCAATGTGAGAGGCAGACTAAAGGTGTTTTATTTAGCAATATGTGGATATTTATCCGTACTCAACAAGAACATGTTTCTGCCGGTTTATGCGGGGTGTGAGACTTTTTCAGAATTGCGTCTACGGATCTCTGCGTATTTATACATTACCTGAGATGTCTTATCCTCCTGGTAAAGCTTTACTTGCCCTGTACGAAGCTGCTTGGAGGCTATTTCTGTAGCAGATGAGGCATCGAGCCCGTTCAAACAAGCATACCTCCTGTCCTTGGTAAGCCACACTACCTCAGCAGATACTTGGAAGAGCTGAAGCTGGCTTCCTTCATATTAGAAAGAGGAAAGACATCTGGTTTTTTTATTACTCTTCACATGTCTCGTTTTATTAATGCCTAATACAGGAGTGGTCAAAAATCGAAGTTTACTTGATTAATGCAGATGCTAAACCCAGAACAGTTCCCGTGTTGCACCTGAAGATTTCAGTGTGGGGTCACCTCTGGGTGGAAGTACAGCTGATTTTTAACCACGTGCAGTAGAATCCCACAATGGCTTATGGCATAGGCTAAAGGGATGCCACGTATACTATAATTGCGGGGAGAATTTTTGGTAGCACGGACTGACCTGGAGGCTGAAACGTATGACGTGGCCGAGTAATCCCAATACGGAAGGTGGCAGAAGCATGGGCTTGCTCTGCAGCCCATTTGCAACCTCTACATGAAGACCTCACCGGCAGAGGGTTTGCACCCACAGGCTGTTCTCCATCCTTGCAGAGAGGTCTCCCATGGGGAGGGCTGGGTTTGGGACCTTGGCCAACGAGGCTGAGGCTGATAAACAGCGAAGCAATGGCAGAAGCCGCGTTTAGGAGGCGCGCTGTTGTACCCAGATGTTTTTTTGCATCCAGTAGCAAATTTTTTTCACAGCAATACAGTGTACTTCTGCATGCCTGGGAGCAGGCACAAAGGCCCCAGTGTTTGATGTAAGTTTTGATGATCTCGGGTACTGACAACCTTCACTTACTTGCCAGTGTCTGGCCTGGTCCAGAGAAATAATACTGTTGCCTCAAGCCAGTAAGCTCAACCGAAACCATGTAAGGGAATGTTGTTTGGAGGTTAAAGGCAGGCGTGAAGATTGCAGTGCGGTGCCTATTTTCATTTAACGGCCTGCGTAAATTTCCAATCTGCTGTAAATTCGTTCCTTCTAAACTCATAAATCTCTTTATCTCTCTCCTTCCTCTCCTTGGAGAGAGAGGTAGGGGAGAGCATCTGTCGTTTGTCTCGGTGGCCAATCCAGCCCAAACCACGACACTCACATTCGGATTGAAATTTTGCAGCGCAGGGACATGCCAAAGTGGTGATGAATATTAGCGTATTAAAAAAGAAAGGAAGAGAGGGGGGGGAAAGAAAAAAAAAAAAAAAAGAGGAAGGGAAGAAAATGGCTCCCCGAGAGTTTAAAGTGGGATTCTGGTTTGTGTTGGATCCTTGTTCTGTAAGCTTAGAGCGCGCCGATCCACCTGAAGGATCAAAAGTGTCCTCAAGCCCTTAAATAGATGACTCGGAAATGCTTGAAATGTGTTTCATTTTATGGTAAGTTTAATGTTCCTAATCTCAGTACAATTTACAATTACAATAAATATCACAAAAAATTAATGTGGCCACTTCAAATACAAAGGAACGACAAAGTGTAATCTGAGAAAATTTTATCAACATGCAATTTCCTTAACAAAAACATCAATGTATCATTTCAGCGTGCTGAGAAATATTTATCTTTTGGGACAGCAAAATCATTTGCAGAACGTTTTAACTGCTAAATAAATATTTTACTGGCAACTTCTGAGGCATCATAAATGCCGTCAATATAAACAAAGCAATGTGGAAACCGGCTCCGGCCTCAGTTCAGATGACGGTTGGCTGGTTCGTGGCAACGGAGGACTCTGGGATGCATTTGGCTGAGCCTCAGCGTTTGGAAAGATCCGATTTCTTCCTGCTATTATAAGCAAGTTTGCTTAGTTTATTTGGACGTTCTGGCAGTGGGAGCCACAGCGAGCTTTTAGTACTAGCGACGCAACTAGTTTAGCGTTTAACCGAAACCTGTCTTTTGATAGTTAAATTTTATTTATTTATTTATTTAAACGAATCCTGCACTTACGAAAAAAATATAGGATTTGCAGCCTTGGAGGCAGAGGTTGTCTGCTTGGCTACGGAACAAGAACATCAAGGCCATGGTGGCTTGAACTTCCTCGTGGGCCCTGGCCAGTGTTCTTCACCTCTGACCACGTCATTCCCATGTCCGCGTTACCCACCCTCTCTTCTCCCACTGCCCAACTGAAACGGCACTTTTAAGGACGGTTTCAGGAAGCCGTGTCTATCCGCTGGAAATAGAGCCAGGGACTTGTTCCGCAGGGCAGCTGAAGAATTAGTTCTTCCTTACCAGGGCTGTTGCTGCCATCCTAATTCCCAAATAACAGCTTATTTGTCCTTATTCCCAGACACCAAGTAACACCAAATCGAAGACTTAGCTTTCTTTTTCGTATAGTTAGTACTTAGCACTTGTCAAGTTTAAAGTGGTGGGTTTTTTTACTGAAGCTGGGTGATAATTTGCAATCGGCTCATTTTGATTTGTGTGCTATTATTGGTGTCTAATATGGTATAGTATCATACTTCATTGCATATTTATTGAGAACTGTTTCAAATATTTCAAGGGCTATAAACACGTAAATTTTTTTTATGTATTACATATATATTACATATAAATGTACCGTCTCAAGGGATTTCCTGCTGACAATCATGAGCTTCAGTGCTCTGTGGGTTTCTTGTCTGTTTTGATGGAGTTTTCTACCTGCTCGTTCAAATGTCTCCGTTAAGCAAGTAACTTTTCAAGTGGTAAGAACTGGACGTCCTCCTGAGCTTAGGAAGAAGTTATATGCTAAGACCGCTGTCTTTATTAATTTAGCTTCTCAGATTTATCTGTTTGCAAAAAGATTGACAGCTCACAGGGGTTAAGTTTAAAATGGTTTGGTTTTTAAATAACTCAGTATGGTGTTTTAGAAAAAGGGGAATAAATAAATATTAATTGGGTAGTTTGATGTATCCTCAACCCATCTAGACACAGAAAATGTATTAGTGATTTTTCGTCTGAAGGTCTGAAGCTGCGGCAGGGGAGGTTTAGGTTAGATATTAGGAGGAATGACTTCACTGAAAGAGTGGTCAGGCACTGGAACAGCCTGCCCAGGGAGGGGGTTGAGTCCCCATCCCTAGAGGTGTTGAAGAAACGTCTAGATGTGGCCCTTCAGGGCATGCTCTAGTGGCAGAGATTGTCGGTTGTTTGGTCGGACTCGATGACCTTAAAGGTCCTTTCCAACCATGA
Source organism: Rynchops niger (assembly GCA_013400035.1). Taxonomy (NCBI): domain Eukaryota; kingdom Metazoa; phylum Chordata; class Aves; order Charadriiformes; family Laridae; genus Rynchops; species Rynchops niger. Next base: position 160,091 of record VXBH01007623.1, on the reverse strand, counting down.
AGATTCTATGATTCTACGATTTGACTTCTGACAATACTTCAGGAGTTTTGTTATCTTAAATATTCTTAACACATTCACCCCCCCTACTTCTGAGGCCATCTTCTACTATATGAAACAGGAATAGTAGCAAAACCCAGGATTTTCAAGGATGAGGTAGTCATTTCACAGTGAAGTCTGGCCTTTGTCGCACCTCAACAACAAGGTAGTGTTCTTTAAAATTTAAGATGTGTCAGCAGAAAATTAGAGAGGAGATGGTGTAAGAGTTTGGTCAAGAGATGCTTTCAGACCAGCAGTGTCATTCTTGCGTGGATTATGAGTGACTGGCTGAAGCCTCTTGCAAAATGAGCGTTCTCTGCATAAGTGTCCTAATTCACACATCTAATGAATTCCCCGTGGATCTACCTGGAAACTTGTTAGCGTCTCTCTTGGAAAGGATGAGGGTAGAAGCTGCTCTACCAGCTGCAGCTGGGAATTGAAGACTTGGTTAAGGCACTTTGGCTGCAAGGTGCCGAGAATGTTGTGCTGCCGCTGCCGCCTGTATTTCATCAGTAAGTAGAGGATGTCAGTCTTTTCTACATCTTCATCTCTTCTACAGTCTGTCGTGGCATTTGTTGCACGGATTACTCCCGCATCCAAGGGTGCGGAATTTCCCTAGATGATCCATCTATCTGCTCTCTATTACATTTCGCTGTTTAATCNAGTAAACCAGTAAAGCAAGAGAGTTTTTTTTTTTTTTTTTTTAAATAAAGCTGTAGCTTTTCCTACTAAGGAGAGAGAAATGAAGAGGATTAACAAGCTCCTCTCGCCCTTCAGGAGTGAGTTGCAGACCTCAGGTCCCAGAAGACGAGGGTTTTGTGCTGGCTAGCTGACAGATAGAAAATGAAACACCTGCGTGGGAAAGATGTGCTGCTCGCTATGTGTGTGCTGCTGCTGAGCCGTCTGCATCCCACCTGTTAATTGCTTTATTTGGGATGAGCTTGGGAAGGCAAAGCCATCAGGAAGGGAGGCGAAGACCAACATACAGGTTGTAATTGACTCAAATTGTAATTATCCAAAAAAGAAGTCACTGGCTTTGACTGCTCTGGGTATAATTCTCTGTACATAGAGAAGCTTCCTCTTTCCCATGCTCATTGGCTGGAATATCGTGGAGTCAGAGGGAACTGACTGGCGGTACCTAGGAACAGCTTGCAGGTGGTGGTGGTGAGGACCGTCCAGTCGAAGGCTGGGATGTGGACATCAGCTGGATGGCATCTCCAGCGTTCAGCAGGCTAGGGACGGGGGGCTGTGCCTGTTTTGCCTTTGTGACTCCGTTTCACCTCTGCGTATGCATACACGTATATTATAATAATGGATAATACACTTGCCTGCCAGCTGAGCAAATACTTAGAGTTTGGAGAGCTATGAGGGAGTTGGCGCAATTTTACCTCATGTATGGGACATGATCTAATTCATGAGGCGTTAAATGTCTACCACAGACTCCTTGTGATTTCGATTTTATTTATTTATTTTTTTTTTTAGTAGTGTATTTAAAGGACAAGAAAACTCCCTCTTTTTTTTAGCAGCACACCTTATGGAGTGAGCCGTTTCCGACAGCGTTTGAAGCATGATTAAAAACATCAGAAGAATGCTGTATCATACAGGGAAAGAGGAACACGCGTTTATTTCACTTACAATGCATCGCTCAGATGTGACTGGGAAATACATTCTTGTGTTCGTAATTGGGTATAAAAACAGAGGCAAGAGTTTATTCAGTCAAAAAATCCATTTAAATAGAGTACGTTGCTAGGGTTTCCTAGCAGTAACTGCAATTTAATCCTTGCTTAAAAGGATTATTTTTGATTAATTGAACACACAGGAAAAAGACGACAATACTGTTCCTCACAGAAGGAACAGCTATTTTTAGGCATTTGCTTAAATTTTAGGCTGCTTTGTTCCTGTTAAATCTCAGCCTTTACTTTGGCAAAAATCCCATTTTAAAAGCACACTGTAAAGTTCTGGGCCTTCTGCAGGGCTGAGGATTATGCATGTGCTTAACGGCTCGGCCGAATAAATTTCAAGAACGTTTTTTACAGAATTGGGGCCATCAGTGGCGGGTAGAAGATGGCCGAGCTTTTGGCTTTAGAGAACTTAAGGCTGAGATTTACTGCTTTATTAAAGAACCGTTGGGTAATATGTGTGACTTAGGCTTAATGAAAACTGCCATATAGGAGATTCTGGTAATTGTACCCAACCGAATGCTCTTCTTATTGTTTCAGGGATGATTTGAGAGTTAACGTTTGTTGTAACTACTGGGAAAGTTTCATTTATTTTCTTTCAGAAATGGTATTTGCATGTCTTAACAGCTTCAGTTTTAGCTGTTCTTTTCATTTCCTGCTATCTTTGTTCAGTTGGACTATAAAACAGGCACGAGAGGTACATGTGCACACCAGTTGACTGATGTATTTTTATTACCAGCTTCTGGGAGTGAGACCGACAGAACTCCACATAATTTTCCCTTGAAACAAACTATTTGCAAAGTTGGAGAGAATGGTGAATAATTTGCATAATATAAAAATGATGGGTCTCTCTGCTACCTAAATCTGGGGCATTCAAATCGGATTTTGGGGGCATAAATATGTCGATCTTCTGATACTGCTAGGTTGTTTGTTTGGGTTTTTTTTTTCCCTTTCAAGTCTTCCAGAATGCAGAGGTTGATACCTGTTGACTGCAGCTCCCAGCAAATAAAGTGGTGTTTGTATGGGTTTTTGCTGAGCAGAATTCTTGTTTTTTTTTTTATGTAGCAGGTAAAGAGCAGCGTCGGCGTCAGTTAGCAAGTGTGCTTACATCTAAACCTAGCTTAGCTGAGTTTCCACTAGATTGAAGGCTAAATCTCAGTGTAGACTGTAGACCAAAGTGTAATGTGGAATTGTGGGAGGCAGTTTTAAATGCGGTCTTGTCTAGCTACCAGAGTGGACTAATTTAAGAAGTTAAAGGGGGCTGTTGGCAAGGGCAGGTAGCGATAGGATGAGGGGCAATGGTTTAAACTAGAGCAGGGTGGGTTTAGATGAGACATGAGGATGAAGTTCTTTCCACTGAGGGTGGTGAGACACTGGCCCAGGTTGCCCAGAGAGGGGGTGGAGGCCCCATCCCTGGAGACATCCAAGGCCAGGCTGGATGAGGCTCTGAGCGACCTGATCTAGTTGGAGATGTCCCTGCTGACTGCAGGGGGTTGGACTGGATGGCCTTTAAAAGTCCTTTCCGACCCAACACGTTCCATGATTCTATGATAAAGGACTAAATACTAAATGGTGCATAGCTCTCCTGCTGTGGATAGGTTGCTTCTAGTCAAGGAGCTTTGCTGTCTTCCATACCAGATGGGTTAGGAAGGTTGTTAGAGATGATTGTGTAAATAGCGCTTCTGTGTGTTTTAGAGACTTACTGTACTGAAATGCTGGACCAACTCTGAACAGTTTTCATTATCAAGATAAAGTTTTCTGAAATGAACCAGGGGAAGAGTGGGGCTGAAGATAAAAGGCATGGAGCTGCATGGGCTGAGCAGGGCATATACAGCTATGTCAGGGACCTGGGTAGAGCAAGATCTCCATTGCTTGCTAACTGGAACAAAAAGGGTGTGCAATTTGGGTGCCTCCTTACCTTCAAACTCCTTGTATACGCAGAAGAAACGGGCCTTTATCTTCTTAATAAAGTCTTACGTTGCTGTCAATATTTTAAGGGCAACCACTCTGAAAACAAAGAATTAAGGAAGTGAAAGTCTGGGGTGTTTGTCTTTGAGGTTGTTATTTAGTCTGTAGGCAGGACTGGTTTTGGCATATGGCCACAAGCAATTTGACAGAATCTGGAGTTTCTTTACAAAATCCCTGTTTGTTGCAATGAAAATTGTCGATTTCTGATCTTTCAACCCGGCTTCTGAGGAAACAAGACCTCCAGGAAACCATATTTCATTAGGTTGTTGACCAACTTGAGGGTTTCCCTGTGTGTGGTAGAATTAAAAGGGAGAGAATTTGTTTTCCTTCCTGTTTCCTCAAGTCCCACGTACATCTCTCTGTTTCTAGTCGGACATCACGTTCAAGAAAACATCTTTATGTGTCGGGGATTTAATTTCTGAGCGGCAGGGCTTGGTATGCGGTGCCTGCTTGTATTTCCCGTCCGTTGTAAAACTGTCGATCCCAGCTCAAAATCAGGAGTCAAGCCTCCAGGAGTCGTGAGACTGGCTTGAAAAGAATCACAAAGCTTAATGAAACAGTAATTGTTTTTCTTGTGATTTTTAAGTCATTTGGGCTGTGTTTTTTTTTTTTAAAGCTTCTCTGTACTCTTACTGTTCACTCTGTACCACTGAGGGTTAGAAACTTAAAACCTCAACTTCTTTTTATACATAACTAAGAAAAAACCCTCCAACCTAATTACTGTGAGACTCAAGGTATAAGATAACAGGCAATATTTTGAAGGTCTTTGGAAATAAGAGAACTTCCTAGTTCACCTGTGGTCATACTAGAAATGATAATGTGAAAAGGTGTCATTAGTCAGATTTGCAAACCTTTCTGTAGTTGTATAGGATGATAGGAAAAAAAAAATAACTCGGATTCACTTTTAAAATATGTCCATCCTGTCCTATATTTCATTTTTGACTTCCAGCTCCCTGCCAGTTTCAGACAAAGCCTACAGTTTTAGCTGTGCCAAGAGGGAGCATTTCAGAATTCTTTTGTGTCCATCATTCTTTTCTGATATCTGCTTAATGAAGGTAGTAATATGTAACTTGTGGGAATGCTGCGAGGTTTTCTCCGATTAGTGGGTGTAAAATGCTCTGGGACTCGTAGGTGGGAAGTGTTTTAAAGGTTTATGGTGGGTTTTAAAGTGGTGCTTGGTGTTGGTGTTGCAGGCGGTGTCAAACGTAAAGCTTCTCTGGGTACTTCCGAAACTCTTACCATACATTTCCCAGTAAGTCCCTCTTAAACGCATGGTAGAAATCTAACGTTGTTCCCACCTCAATAAGTTTGCAGAATAGAGTGGGATTAGTTCATGGCACATTTTGCTGCACGAATAATCCATTTTTATTAAAGAAATAATGTTGCCTGCCCCTGTATCATGCCACTAAAGAGTACTGAAGTAGGAGGGAATCAGCTTACGGGTCAGTTTGCGCAAGTATTAATTGAAAATGTCTTTTCTGTCTTGACAGATTGGTTAACGCAGTGTTTTACTGGCTGACGTGTTCCACCCTTACACTTTAAACATCGTATTTATCAGCCCTTTATTAAATATACAAAACAAGACCGCACTCGCCAAAGTCTGTCGCAGCCCATTTTGTTGTCACAGTGCGTTTTGCTATATGCTGAGGAATGAGAGTCCAAGCCGCAAAGTTGGCTCATTTTAGCCTCAACGGCTTCTTAAAAAGCTTACGGCTTAAAATAATACATTATTAAGGTATTCAGACTTGTCAAAATTAATAATTAATATCACATTTGTGTTCCCCACACATACACAGAGTCTTTCATTCACTTCGGTTGTTTGTGTTCCCAGCCGAGGGACTGGGAGCTCTAACCTTCTCCCGCGGCAGAAGCAGAGATCTGATTTTTAAGATCCTGGTGGAACTTGTTTCTTGGGATAAGGGGGTAACTTAACAGGTGATCATGAGCATTGTTCAGGCTTCTTTTAAGAATAAGTAGGACTAATCTAATCAAATATCAGATGAAGTATGAAAATTTGTCTTCTCTTGATAGTAGAGGTTACAGAGAACATCCTATTTACAGAACAACTGTGATACTGCTCAGAGAGCAGAGCATGAAACGTACCGTCCATCCAATAAATTTTTTTTTCTTCATTGCGTAAGGATGACAGAATCCTCAGCAGGAATAAAGACAAAAAAATTCAGTGGATATGACCAAACACAGCAGAAGAATTTGTCTGGACTCCGTGTCTGGGCAAACATAGGTAGCTCTTACACACACAAAAAAANAAAAAGTCCGAAGCAAAAAAAATCCCTACAAAAATCAGGGAGAGTTAAGTTTTTGTATCAGTACGGTATTCAACACCAAACTGGCAGGATTAATAGTTGGTAAAATAATCCCAGTATTTTTTTTTTGGTGTGGCATTACTTAGCGCGCATCAGTACTCTCTGCCCAATTCCTGCGCCCGCGATGAGGTATTAGTTTTGCTGTAGCACGCGGCTCTCTCGACATTTGGAAGTAGAAATCGTTTTGCTCCGAGGAGTCTGAGTTGCTTTGGAATTCAGTTCGGTTAACGGGTACGGCAGCCTGTCCCGTTGCCAGAAAAGCAGCGTACCAGCAAAATCGCTCAACTCTACATTTAGTTAAATTGAGCTAAGCGGAGAGAAACCTGGATGCCTCAAAATGGTTTCTACGCAAGGCCAGTAACATTTCTATGAAAGGCCAGGACTACTTCGTGGAGCTCTTGAATGCTTCGGCAGTCCTTGCCAGGAGACGATTGTTTCCAACACTGGCAGTACACAGATTTATTCTAGGCCCATCGCTGCTGTAGTTTGGTATGCAGGCTCACCTGAGGTGTTATACACAGGCAAGAGCAAACAAACTCGTAAAAAGGACCTGTTTGCAGACTTACCGGTGCGCTTGCAGGAACATCTACTGGGCTATTCAGGTGAAACGTTTGTTCACCTTTTAGATGTGAGCTCCGCTGCAGGAGTAGACGTTGTGGTGTTCTCAACAGCTACTCGTGTGCTACAGTCCCCCTTGGGATGTACCGTGTCGTTGGCTTTTGGACTCCTTCCACGCTGTCTTCTAGCCCGTGATTAGCTTGCTCTCTTTCTCCTGCGCTCCCTGGGCTGGGGTGGGTGGGAGTTCTGCAGGACCAGTGCTGTGCGGGGAGTACTGTGCGCCCAGGAGGACACGGAGAGGCAGAGACGTGAAACCAAACCCACCACAGGGTGTTCTGAATTTGCAGCCTGCAACCTTTTCCCGAGGCTCTTGCTCTCAGTCGGCGTTTGCCCTTAGACTGGCCGGCGTTGGTGTATAGTTTACAGAAGTATTTCTGTCACTGTATATAACAACATCGTCGTCTGAACAGGGAAGCACCTCTGAACCGTAGAAGCGTCCCCTGCCCGCCCCATCCTACTTCTGTTGCAATATGCAGGGCGGTAGCACCGTGTGCGTGTCGCGCACAAACCAGCCTGGTGGAGAGGGTAACGCACAGAGGCTGCCTAGTTTGTGAGGAGCTACCGGTGTTGGGGAGCTGGACCCCAGCAGAGAACGTTTCTGGCCCCGTCATACAGCAACCTGGAGATCTTTCAGGTTAGCTTCTGATTTTTGGAAGCGTTTCCCAACCGAGCTAGCTCTCCAAAGCCTTGGAAGTCTGCCCAGGTCTGTTAAGGTTGTGTAACCGTGAGAAGGTCTCGTTTCACCATGGTAACGTTTCTGATGGTCCTTCTCAGCATAGCTATGTGCAAAAAACTGATGTGAAGATGCACCTGATGCTGAATGGGAGTCCAGCTCGAACTTCTTGTCATTGGAGACCCAAGGTTGAGGAGAACGTTACTTAGTTTTTGGGTTTCACACTGTGGAGGGAAAAAGATCTGACAATTCCTGGTTGGTTGTTTTTGTTGTTTGGTTTTGGTTTTTTTTTTTTTTT
>VXBH01007623.1:134738-152486 GCA_013400035.1 Rynchops niger | reverse complement strand
TTTTTTTTTTTTTTTGTCCCCACATCGGACAAAGGCTGTCAAGTCTGATTACAGCTCGCTGTTTTGAGTTTCCTCAAAGGCAGAACTCCAAAGGTGCCAACCTGCGGGAAGAGCTCTGAAACGTTTCTATATGCTTCTGCATGCACCATTGGCCGGGCAGGTGGAAACCCAGCCAACGGCATGTACGTAAAATAAGCGAATAAGAGAGTCAGTGGATCCAGCAATAGGGGTCTCTTCCAGCATCCTGCTTTCGTATGTACGAAGTTTTTGTTGGGGATTTTAGCAGCTGCTGCCATCTTTATTGCTAATTATGCGTTACTCATCCTCAACCCTGATGTTTCTCCCAATTTGTGCCTTTAAAAGTTCTGCAGATAAAAATACAGCTTGTCACAGAAGTCCACTGGTAATTTTACTATGGAGTTACTCTACATAGTATGTATTTACTACATATATATAGACATGCTATATTTTATATATATCTACGCTATACATCATGTTATTTATTATAATCATGTCAGCATTGAAAAAGCAAACTGATAAATATGACATTAAAATATGCAATATCTGGCAGCAAAAATGGAATGGGAAAGGTATTTCCTAATTTACTGTATATTCCGGGTCTTTTTTTTTTTTTTTTTTTTGGATTGCTCTAGAGCCTGCAAGATCAGTGTCGGATGCCAAACTGGCTGTGCGTGTTCCAGGTGAATTCTTGTTTAGCTGGTGACAAAACAGAAACCCCGAAGGCTGCGTTTTTAAATAGACGTTCATTCCCCAAATTAATCTGTCCTGCGTTAACCACTTCAAGGAGGTGTTTAAGAAAAGATGTGTGATTTCTGCTGGTTTTGCAAATTTATTTAAATCGACTCGTTTTTAGAAGCTTTTTTTTTTTTTTTTTGCCTTGAAAGCTACAGCTGGTTGGAAGCAAATACACAGCATTAGTCAGGGTGTCTCTGCTATTTGATAACATGCCAGAGAGCCACAATGATGGTAAGTTAAAAAATATGGATTAAGATTTTATTTATTTATTTTTTAAGATGTTAGCATCTAAAAAATTGCAGTTCTGGTTATTAAATATACTGGGAAATGGGAATAGTAGGAGATTATTTTTGAAAATGAGCACTCATCCTGCAGCGGTGTTAATAGCTGTGTTTAAATTGTACCACGCGCTCTGAGCCTTGATCTGTGAGGAGCAACGTCTTCATTTGTTTCAAAAGCGTAAACTGAAAGAAGGCAGCGCTAATGTGCCGTTCCTGTGATCGGTTTTGGCCATTAAGGTGATTTGGAATAGACTCTTTTTAAGTCATCTGGCGTTTGAGAGGTTTTGTGGTCCCTCAAAACCGTCGTGGTGTTGTGGTTAAGCGCATGCACGTCCATTTGCAGGATCAGAACTTTAAGCAGCAGATGATGCTTTGCGTCAGCTACAATTTTTAGGTGCCACTCCGTCTTTTGTTCCTCCTGGTGTTTGTTTGAAAACGGATGATACGTAGGTCTATATCTATTTTTAAGGTCAAATGTTCTTTCCTAACTCGGCAGTTCTCTTACAAAAAGGCTTGCTTGGTATCCTAAAGACATCCGTGTACTAATTTTAGGAGGGAGTTAATCAAGGTGGAGTTGGAAAAATGCTAAAGGAAGATCAAATTTAAATGTAAACATTTTTGCTGCTTTTCTAAAGAGAATTGAGGGAAAAAGGATATAGAAAATTACAGGCTTTGGTAAAATTGTGTCTCACAGCAATGTTTTCTTTCCAAAGCCTTGCATAATGTGCCAGTATATTTTAAAAAGACATATCCCGAAAGACTAGAAAATAATCAAGTCTTTATTAAGCAAAAAGTTACTTCTTTATCAAATAATGGAAGTGTGGTAGGAAAATAAATTAGCCTTAATTGGATTGCTACACTGCACATTAGTAGAAACAACAAATAGTAGTAAGGAAGATGTGATTTCTGATGCTCTATCAAAACATGTTCCCAAACGTTGAGCCGTTTCATAAAAAGGAGAAAATCTGAAATCCAACTGACCCTGACACACCCTGTGATGCAGCACAAATTTTTGGTGATTGAATTCCTAATCCTCACTTTGTGCCAGTGCTGGAAACACAATGCATTGGACTGAAAATCAGAGCTCTGTATGAAAAAAAAAACAAACAAAAAACAAAACACCCAACAAATTAAAGTAGGTCTGCGTACGAAGTACCAGCTTTATTTCCACACAGAACTCAAAACGTGAGTTGGATTTTAAGCGTAAACAAAGTACACCTCTACCTTTCATGAGCGTAGTTTTGAGCTGAAAACTTTGAGCACTCTTCCAAAAAATAAGACGTACGGACAAAAGCATGCTTTAACTCAAGACCCTGGCACTCGGATGAGCCTTTTGCAGCTACTGTGCTGAATAGTTTGCTGATAACCATCAGTAACCCATGAAGGCCTGTTTCCTCTTAGGGCTGCTTTAGCCCGGTGTCTTTCAGGCAGTCAAGACTGCAAAGCTTCACTGCCATCAACACAAAAACGGTTCCTATAGCCTTGGAGACCCTCTGCCTGGTAGGGCTTGGGAATCGTGTGAGTTGTTTGGGGATACGGGCAAACAAGCTCCTGGGTGAATGAGATACGGGGGAAAAAAAACACGTAAGGAGCAGGACTCAAAGGACACATGGGCTTTCAGGGCTTACGTGGAGCTTCTGTTGTTACGTGCTGGCAGGAGCTGGAGCTGGGATTTGTGCCATAAAAAAAACAATCTAGTCTGGAGCGGTGATTTGAACTGGATCTGCCATCCCAGCTGGTAATTGTAGTTGGCTCGTACTCTTTGCGGCAGAGTTATCGTGCAAGTTAATGTGGAAGAGTTGTAATGCGTTAACTGGTAGGTCGTGTGTTTCAGCTATCGGCAAACTTGTTATGATTTCGGCTCTGACTCCTAAGAAGATATGTTATACCCTTCAGCAGACTGGGAGGAAGGACTCGAGGTGTCAGAGACTGGCCTCCAAATGTGAGGTCAATTTAGTACGTTCATCGTTGCTGTTTCTTACTCAGGGATGTTTATAGCTCAGAGAAAAGGCGAGTGATGCACTTTGCTGTTAATGCTCCAGTTTGGTCTACATCTAGTCAACAACACAAACACAACAAAATTCCTGACAAGGATATTGAGCAGTAGAAGATATGAGGAAATTGGTTATAAAGTTGTTATTTTGTACCACTGAGACCAAAGGAGCTGAGATCTTGAATCCAGCGGAAAAGCCAATGCCCCACCTGCAGTAGGGGTGGGTGTTCATTATTTAGGCATGCATTGATTTAGCCTTTGGTTGTTACTTATTGGGAAAAAATTAAAATCCATCATCTGTATCTGTTAGATGCAATTCTCTGAAGCTGATGTTCAATGTCATAACAGAGCTGGCTTTCTGTTTCCTTGTATGTGATACAAGGCATTGATTCAGCGTAAACATTCTTTGGTTCGAGATAATTTAAATTTTTTTTTTCTTTGATGGGTCAGCTTCATATCAGCAGTGTTTACACTAGATGAGGTATCACCTGCCCGTGGAGCTTTGAGTTTTAGTGCGATCACATGTCATCTGCCCTCCCAGGACTTGCTCAAAACCAAAGTTGGAATGAAGCTCTTGGACCCCAACAAATCCAGCAGAAATGCGATGATGCCTTTGTTAAAGGAGGAGGCTGATTTCCACACGTGTGATTAATATCTTTTAGAGATGTTGTGTGCTTCTAGCAGTTTGGACTGGCCCATCGTTTTTTTCTAAAACAACACGGCACCAAGTCATTGGTTTAGACTTTGGAGGTTGGAGTGTGGCCAGGGAGGGACAAGCAAAGCCATTACTCTGGCCACCCCTGTTGGCTCTTATAAAATGAGAACTTCCTGGTACTAGCTGAGCCAAACTTTGTTTTCATATTGTATTTAATCAATCCAAATTAATGAAATTACACTTCTTAAAAAAAAGATCGCTAATTTTCTTGTGCTTGGTCTGGCATTTATTTATCTATTTCCTGTTAAGAAACAAGTTTCTAATGAAATGTGATGCAAGTATAAAGCAGTAACTTGGTGTCTCAACAGGAGGAAATGTTTTCCTAACAGAATTAGAAAGTCAGCTTTAGGAAGATAATTTCTATCATGAATGTGTCAATGTGTGCAAAGACCGTATGAACCGAGACACAAGAAGCTTTGTACTAAGTGTATTGTTAACCATTAAATGAAAAGGATTGTTAAATAGGGAACAGTGTTTTAAAGTAGGGAAAAATGGGGGACCAAAGAGCAGTTCGCCCCTAAATAATTTTGTTGGTAAATTAGCGTTCTTCCCACGTCATATAAAATTAAGATATAACACCCACTCCGGGTTTTGTCTCTGTCAACTGAAAGGCATGTGGATATTTGATGAGATAACTGATGGCTTGACTCAGGTCCTGTTTAATGTTCAGTACCAATAGGAAGCTGTTTGGCGAGCTAGATTTACACGGGCACGCCATACTGCTTCTGCTGTATTCGAAAGTCTCGTGTGAGCAAGGTTAGTGGGCTTTAATTTTTGTCTGGGGAGTTTTTATCAAGTGATGTATACGTATGAATACAAGCGTGAGTGACTTTGGTATGGCACTACTATTAAGCTTTCATAAAAACAACTGGACTTGTATTCAGCATATTCTGTAAGACTTAAAATAACTACTGGAAGTATTTACTATAGCTTAGTGCAATCTTACATACGATATGTTTTTATAAGCAACTGGATTATACTCAAATGAGATTCTTAGGAAACCAGGGTGCTGTGAACTGGTGTTTCGATGCTTTTTTTTTTCCTTACTGTATGCAAATCCTCACTGTTAGTTTACCTGAGGATTAAGGGATTTAAATTATGGGTACGCTTAGACTTACTTTGCAATTTCTAAGTTGTTATGAGAGTTTTGCATTCAACTGTAGCTCCTGGAAACTTCCTGCAAAGTCTACATCTGTAGGACTACGGCAAATGTGGCCCCTTTACTGCCACCTCCCTTTAAATAACCTGTTAGATATAATTTCATAATAAATTACTTTTTTTGAAGACAATTGCTAGTCAGAATTAAAGGAGAAAAAGGCAAAACACATGTTTTGAAATCCTTATAAGTCTTGATTTCTTTGTGCTGCCTCTGTGAATAATCATATCCTCTGTTGATATACGTGAATCAGAACTGATAATTTAGGGTAGAATTGTTGTCCCCTAATTGGGAATCAAATTACTAATGCATCCATACTTTACCAAAAGTTGCTAAAGTACCCCTGTTTCCCGTTCCGTTGCCTGGGGTGGTGTTGAGCTCGGGTGAAGGAAGCCTGGGTAGATAGCTGCTCCTTGCTTTCTCTGCAAGTGACGCCAGACTGGGAGACCGCAAAGGTTTGTGCGTAGCTCATCTTCGCCCTGTGTACCCACAACCCCACGTAAAAGGTGTGTGTTTTGCCTACAAATAGCCCTATACGCTGGAAAGGGAAAGGTTAACTGTGCCCTAAGGAGGGTTGGATGGAGGAAGCCAAGAAAACCATTCCCAGGCCAGAAAACTGTCCAGTAGTTTGTGCTAAGGAAACATACTTGCTTTTTCTCTCACCTTATAATGGATGCTAGTATTAAGGCGACTGCCTTGTAAATCCTCTCCAGATGATTTGGTCAAGGATCATGCTAACTCTAGTGAACGCTAGTTTGGGCCCAGAATGTTACAAAACATTTATAAAGAAATTTTTGGCTAAGTTCCTCCAGTTTGGAGGCTACAGAACACAAGCATTTTGGGGTGCAATCTAAGAAGCGTGCCTTTTAAATACAGATTGTATTTCCTAAATGTTGGAATACTCTTATTGGAAAATGCCGTTTTTATTTGGCCTGCCTTAGGATTTTAAATTAAGACAGTACGAGCTTTGAAAATCTGTACGCGTGTGTCAGAAAATACAAAAATTGTGGTTGTGGTGGTTGTGACTGAGCACAAACCAGAGTGATAGGCACTTTAGCCGGTGTAAATTTATGGCTGGAACAATTTACATTGAGAATAAACAGTTTAATGGATAGCTGGAAGGATTAAAGGATGCTCAATCCATCAGATTAAACATGTCATTCTTCCTGGTGAATGGTGCCATTATCTGCCTTGGAAGCTAACATTCTTTCAGAGGAGACATTTTTACTAGTTTACATCTAATGACAAAGGCTTCCCTAGTTCCGCCAGGGATACCTTGGCCCTGCTGAAATCAGGGAGGGAAAAAAACTTCCATTGACTGCAATGAGTCAGAGATTTCACCCTTTATCTTTCTGGCGTATTAAACGTTGAGAAATCCCTAATGAGCCCAGCTGTCTGCAGCTAGGTTCCCTTTGAGTCTGAGCGACGGGCTTTGAAACACGACTCTGAGGTTCCATGGCCAATAGTTAGTGCACTGTCCTGCTTTGGAGGTTTACATTATCATTTCTGCTAAGCGTTACTAAAAGAAATAGTAAGATAACTAGTGCTGACACGCAGTCAATTTTACCATAAATCAGTGGTGCTATACACTTTTCCTATTAGACTTAGATACACAGATAAGGAAAAGCAATGCTAGTTTGGATGGAGGACGCGAAGAGCAGATTTTCCGTGGATTGTATCTGGGGAGGTGGCCCTTAGTTTCCTCCTCTGCGGTTCCCATTTCCCCAGCTCAAAAATAAAAATGCACTTGATTTTACCCTTTTTCATTAGCTGATGCAATGCAAGACTTTTTTTTTTTTTTTTTTTTTCTCCCTCTAGATAAGAAATAGTTTACGGACTGGGTTTTGTTGTTGTTTACGCAGTGAATCTCTTACAGTTTGGAAAAAAGTATGATGTTTACACCAGATTTCAATAAGCGCCAATGTCTCGCTCAAGCTGTTTTGTGGAATAAATAAAGTATAAAGTTTGCAAATGAAGAAAACAATACAGAAACTGCGAGTTTATAAATTGGCAAAATAGATGTCAACAATCATAATGTCAGCTTGTACGGTGAAGCAGTTCTCAGCAGTTAGAAGACTTATCTATTTATAACCAGCTATGTCCCTAACCCCTTCCCGAGCATTTTAATGAAGACTGAAATTCATTAAAGCATTAAGTTGGACTGAGCTTTGAGACAATTAGACTTAGAGACTATTTTACTAACGATGCTGGTTAAAGCCCTACCTGATCCATGGCCTGACTTAAAAATTGAATTCAGCACCTGCCAAAGGTGAAGAGGATCTTTTTTCCTGGCCCTAGGAAAACAAGTAAAATACAATTATTTTATTTTTATTAATATTTGTTAATTTTCTTCGCCCTCCGCTTGCATATTCTTGGCCCACAGCAAAACGTCATGCAGTTAAAATAAAACTCTTTAATTCAGATTTTGCATTGACTTGCGTTACCTTACCTTTTCCGCAAGCCAGGAGGATGCATAGACAGATACCGTGACTTGTCTGACACGCCGGAACTCACCACGCTGAGGTAATTCGGTTTTGATTTTGAGTCCCGACTTGCCTTCTAAGAGTAACTGAATATATATGTTAATCGATCACCTCTGCTTTGCGTACCATGGTGTCACCAGGCGGCAATTACCCGTGGGTCGTCTCTTTGCTGTTGCAAGGTGGAACAGGGCCTGTGTAGGCAGGAGGGGAGGACACTGCTTCCAAGTCGCCTGGGTGAGCAGCGTCTATTGTCGTTCTCTCCTCTGCCATCTTTAGGGGTTTTTTTTTTTAACATTCTCATTCCTTTCACGTTTCCTCGGGGAAACATTTGAACTGTCTGGAACAGCAGACTTGCTTGTTATTTCCAGTTGGAGGCTCCTGCCATCCAGAAAAGCATTTGGAGAGCGTGAAACCCAGTGCTCTTTCCTCAGAATTTCTTGCATTCCAAGCAAGGACCACAAAAGCCTTTAGTAGCTGCTTCCCAGCCTGTCTTCCACTGAAAGCCAGTGATACTTCCAGACGTTTAAGAGTTCTATTTTTTTTTTTCCTTTGGGATAGCTTCATTAATATGTAGGATCCCTTCGAATTCTGTGGGATCTCATGGTTCTCACGAAGGTTTAATTTTGCCGCATTTCTTTTAAAGCAATGCAATACAAATTATTGGAAGAGAGATGTGATCTTTGGAGATGCTTGTAAGATAAAATAGATTCTATTTGGAGTTTTCATGAGTTGTCACACCAAAAGTTCGATTGTTTATTCTGAAGAGTGTATTTTTTATAAACACAAACCGCTGGTCTGTGTCTCCTATAGAAAGTCCTGGTAAACCTGGCAAGGAGCAGCATTATGCCGGTGTTAAATGCTTGGGGAAGGCCCCTGAAAACTCTTTTATTATTGAAATAAAAAAAAAACCCAAAACAACAGAAGAGTCAGAGAATCCTCCCTTTCCTGAAAAGCATCCAAACAGACTTTATGGAAGTGCTGGGTTAAGGGTTGGACTCGATGATCTGCAAGGTCCCTTCCAACTGTAATGATTCTGTGATTCTATGGTGATCTGAAAGGTCCCTTCCAACCGTAACGATTCTATGATTCTATGAAGCTCTCCGTTTTCTCAGTTCTTCTGCCTGAGTGCGAGCAGCTTGCAGCGCCTCGTTTTTCAACAGAGAACAAGCGAAACTTCCATTCGTCCTTCAGAAGCAGAACCCATCTGTAGTAAACCCAGTTTGAGAGGGGAAAGGAGGCAAATTACAATTTCTATGGGCAAAGGAGGAAAGTATAAACTCTGGCGGATAAGAAAAATTCCTTGAGTTACTTAGGTGAAGAGAAGAATTTAGAACAACCTTTTACCTGAAATGCAGAGAGGAAAGTGGATAATAATGTGTAAAGAGGGGGCAAAACCCTTGCTTGAGGGAAGATGGGGGAGTAGAGAGACACAAGGTGTATAAGGCAGGCTGGAGCTCGTTAATACAAAGTTGTGGTAACGAGGAGGGGTGTCTGAAGCTGGAAATTTTGTAATGGAAAGTCTAGCAGTCACCATTGAAATAAATTATGGACATGAGTGCAGTGTGTGTGACGTTTCATGGAAGCGGTATGCTTGAGCAAAGAGGGTTCCCTTCTTAATTTTTTTTTTCTTTTCTTTTTTTTGAAAGGTTTATATATCATGTTGCAGTTGGTTTTCCTTTATTACTTGAGAATTCACACAAGGGTAATTCTTTAGTACCAATTTTATCTTTCATGGGTGTCATACTGTTGAATAGCTTGAATAGCAAATGGAACACTGGGGACAAAAGCTCATTTTGAACCTACAGGTGCAGAGATTTATAGAAAGATCCCTTTGTCATAATGTACAAAAGGCTGCTTGTACCTTATGATGAATCTAAGCTAGGTTTTATGGATCTGTGTATGCATTATGGGTATTAAGGTTTTAAGTATATGAATAATCTAATAAAGGCGTGAGTGAGGTGAGTGATAATATTTTTCAGTAGGAGTGCATTTAATTTTGATCACCTGCAAACGTAGCCCAACTTTTGGGATGGTGTTGTGGACTCCATTGACATCATAGTGGCTCAAAATTCATACTCTAGTTAGGCAGGAGTAGAGTTTCATCCATGTATGGGGGGCATTTCACTAGTTCACTC
This sequence comes from Rynchops niger, assembly GCA_013400035.1. NCBI lineage: Eukaryota > Metazoa > Chordata > Aves > Charadriiformes > Laridae > Rynchops > Rynchops niger. The sequence continues at coordinate 142,967 of VXBH01007623.1, read as the reverse complement.
ATGGTCTGCTTCACTAGTTCCATCTTCATCCCTACTGCAAAGGGATGAAAATCCAGGCGATACTGGCGTATCGCTAGTTACTCACCCTCCCCATTCGATCTTGTATTGAATGCAAGAAAGGTTTTTGTGTCCTGTTTACTCTTTCTGGACTTGGATCTGGGCAGTAGTATAATAACAGTAGATTAGACGATGCTCAGTGCAGTCATCAAATTTCATACTGTGGCTATTGGATCATCTTCCCTGGTTTTCATCTGTTGTGTACTTCATAGAAAGACAGGCTTGAGTGAGGGCTACTTCCAACACAAATTGTAATCACTCGAAATAGTCACTCCTTTGGAATCTGCACATTTTTATTTCCATATGAGATGCAATTTAATCATTAAGGGCATTTTTTTTAGCGCCAGTGTAGCATACCTTCATAGGAGGAAGTTGACCCCAATTTTGTAAGCGGGTGTTTATGAAGTCAAAGGTGGACTCTTAAACAGACTTAGAAGCTGGGCCAGCAGCAGAATGCCCAATCTGGCACACACAGGAGAAATTATCCACGATTAAAGAGTTTCTGATTAATATGGCCTATGTGCCAAAACTGCACATGCAGCGTATGATCTCAATTAGAGTGAAACCTAATTCTTCAAGGCTAAGCTCCAGATTCATTCTGTAATTTCTTCTTTGTTTAACTTGGACATTTTTTGACAACAGGATCTAAAAGAAATGTGGGGGGAGGGGGCAGACGCCCCCGCCCCTTGCCATTATAAATTGCAGTTCTGTAGAAAATATCTTTCTCATGGTACTGCTCTGAATACCTTGACTATTTAATTTTCAGAAGGGTTGTTGTGCATTCCTCTAAGGCACTGCCATTTAGTGTTGCTAATGGAGCTGTAACAGTTTTTGGGAAAGAATGAATACTCGTGTGCAGGTTTTCTGCTTAAAAAGTAACTCTTGCCAAAGAAAACTGCTTGAAGGTGGAAAGGAATAAGTATATAATCACGCCACTGTCATTACCTCTGATATTAAGAAAGTAGGAAATGTCAAAGGCCTGTAAGAAAAATAAGTTCAGGTTTAATGAGTCTGCTGGAGAGGAATTATCAACATTAATCATTTAGCTAGTGGACTAACATAGCTGGCATCAATAGAATAACTTTTTCCATCCTGTTTTAATACACAGCAGTTGCTCTAGCTTGTTCCTGGGTCTTTTTTTTCTTTTTTTTTTTTTTTTAAAAAACCGCTAATCCCAAAACATCCTGGAAACACAAACTCTAATGAACTAGTATCATCGCATTTTAAGTGCTCTTCCAAACCAATATTAGTACTACTTAGAGAGAATTCAGCAGTTGGGCTCCTCGTGTGTGGGAAAGGAGGGGCTCCAGGCCCAAGGGAATCCGAGCATGGAGGATTCCGAGAGCTGCGCTGTGGAGCGGGACGCGCCGTCCTGGTTTGCTGTGCGCACCGGAGGTGCAGGACGCCGGGAAATCTCTGTGCCTGCACGGAGCGTTTCTCAGGAGCGGGGCCAAACACAGAACTGGTGCCGTAGCCTGGTGCGAAGTGGCCCTAGGGCCTTTTTTTTCAACCTAAATTATAAACGGCAGTCGAGAAATCTTGAGAAAAGGGTCCTTTTTTCAAGGAAAAAGGATGTGAACATCGTAGCATGTCAAATGTCAAATCAGGTTTTGCTCAGTGTGTCTGAATCCCCTCTGTGAGGGCCGCCCTCCGCTTGCCCCTGTCAGCCCGCCGTCTGGGGCTGGGTTAGACTCAGGGCTGGTGGTCCTCCCCGGCCTCCTGCTTCCCCACAGCTCCCCGCGCCGTCCCCACCACGTCAGAAAGCAGCACAGCGGGGCCAGGGCAGGGGGGCTGCTGAGCACCGGGGAGCACACGTGGGGTGAGAAGCTTGGTCTTGGAGGGCAGTTCTTGGGAGCCTTACAATTCATGAAAGAATGGGATTAGATTTGCTTTGTATGGAGATTCCGGGGGAACGTACTCACCACAGGAAAGACACTGAGGGGCTGGAGTGTGTCCAGAGAAGGGCAACGGAGCTGGTGAGGGGTCTGGAGCACAAGTCCTGCGAGGAGCGGCTGAGGGAGCTGGGGGTGTTCAGCCTGGAGAAAAGGGGGCTGAGGGGAGACCTTCTCGCTCTCTACAACCCCCTGAAAGGAGGGGGTAGCCAGGGGGGGTCTGTCTCTTCTCCCAAGGAACAGGAGACGGGACAAGAGGAAACGGCCTCAAGTTACGCCAGGGGAGGTTTAGATTGGATATTAGCAAACAGTTCTTCACGGAAAAGGTTATCAAGCATTGGAACAGGCTGCCCAGGGAGGTGGTGGAATCACCATCCCTGGAGGTATTTAAATGACGTGTAGACGTGGTGCTGAGGGACACGGTTCAGTGGTAACTTGGCAGTGTAAGGTTGATGGTTGGACTCGATGATCTTAAAGGTCTCTTCCAACCATAACGATTCTATGATCCTATGACATAATCTTTTTTTTTTTTTTCTAATTAATTTTTTACTGATTCTTCTATGTTAAAACAGGAGAAAGCCAAGTTTGTAACTATAGCAAGGCAAATTCTGAAGAGGTTGTAGCTTCAAAGTCTGGAAGAGATTGTAGCCTCAGCATCGAAAAGTTGATTTTTTGGGGTCTGTATTGTTTTTGAAAGAGGTATTAGTTGATATAGAAAGAAGCCATACACGTTACAACATTTTATAGCTTCCTTATTCCCGTTTTTTTATTTAAATAATGAAAAAGCTAAAACTTGTGCCTGCAGATGTGGGCAATCCTTCGAAAAAGGAATTTTGATAATGTCATAGGTTCATATATTCTTTGAAGTCCAAAAGGACCATTGCAGCTGAGTGTAATCTGACTCCAGTTTTCATTTTCTTGATGCATTTTTACATTCAAAGAAATCTGTTGAAATTACAGACAGATACTATCATGAAGTCCCTTCTGATGATAGACAAACCAACCTTTTGCCATCACGCGTAGCATGTGGCTCTAGAACAACATGTATTCTATCTCAGTAACGAATGTGAGGGAAAACAGTTTTAACCATGTAAACGTGGTACTGACCCCCATTCCTGGCACCACTGCTGTATAGCCAGGCAATAGACGACGCACAATACTGCTTCCCATAACCAAGAGGAGTCGGTTGCCACTTCTGAAATAATGTTACGTCTTGAAATGCTTCCTTTCCTTGCTCCGATGTGCAGTGGCTTCAGTGGACAGCTTTCCATTGACATCAGAGAGCAAGTATTTACACATGCTTCTTCTCCTGTAGTACTGTAAGATCAGATGGACTCATATTCCGTGGTAACAGAATAACCCTTGTGGCTTCTGCGTGGCTTTGGCAGATATTTTCTGTGAAATGGAATCCATATGCTGGGGTGACCCTTAATGAAACCCTTTCTCTAATTGCTGTATTAAGCTCACTATTTCCTTGTCATTGTTTACGCTTTTAAATCTATAATATATTCCAAATTAAGGATGTTTGAATGACAGCATTCTGATTTAATTATAGACTTTATCATTGATTAGGCCAGACAATCTAAACAGCGCACAAGCTCTGCTCAGATAGCTTCATGAATAAAACCAGACAACTATGAGGTTCTTATTCTAATAAAGTAAAGCTAAATGAAACTATTCCATTAAGTAAATTAGAACTTCTGACTCTGTAATTTTGCAAAATGGTAACAGTGTTTTCTAGACCATCTCCAGCTAAATAATTTTCTGTATAGCTATTTTTTCTTGAAATGCTTGATTCATTATGTCATTTAATTTTTAATATCCCGTCTTTATTCTTTGTTTCCAGTTATTCAAAATGCAAAGAATAAAGATGAATATAGTCAGCATTATCAAGTTTATAATACCAGTGCTTGGCTTTGTTTAGAAATAAGGTAAAACAAAGGTTTGGTCTGTAGTCAATTTTGTAAAGTTAGCACAAATGAGGAAGGAACAATTATCAAATTAAGTTGGAGGAGTGTGGAGCAAGAACCAGAGCAGAGAAAGCAAACTCGTAAGAACCTTTAAATGTACACAGTTTTGCAGTGTTGATGATGTCAGGATCAGAAGAAGAGAGGCTTTAGAAAGAGAGGAGGAAGGGTGATCCAGACATAAAGGACGATCGTATAAGGCACAGAATTGTGAAAATGGAGAGAAAACAGAAGGTCCAGGTTAGGGTCTCGTGCAGGGAAGATGAATGACGAAGTTGGACAAGCATGCACGAAAAGCTCAACCGGGTGAAATTTCATAGGCAAAACGAAAGAATCAAAAGATTGAAGAGGCAAGGCCAGAAACCAGCAGCCTGTAGTTATGAATGGAGATAGTTATAAACAAAGGATCCTTGGCTGAGGAGGGGAGGAAAAAGTCGGAGAGGTGGGAAATGAGGAAGCTGCAGTGATGAGGGGGCAGCACGCCCATAAACATTTGATAATAATGGCTAGGAAGAAGAGCTGGGTTTTGGAGGTGCTCAAGAAGAGCTGACTGACTGCCATGATAGACTGAATGAAGAAATGCAGAAAAGGCACTGAGGATGCCACCTCAGCCGGGGAAGAGTAAGCAGACGAAGAGTGAAAAAATTACCAGTTCAGTCATCCCCTTGCTGGTGATGAACTGGAAGCGGCAGAAGAGTAAGCTGTGGGAGAGGGCATATGTTCTTTTCAGAAAAAAGCTGATGATGGAGAGATCATTGAATAAGAAGTTAGTTTAGAAATGCTGGCAGATGAGCATAATGGAAACATGGAATGAAGTGGTGTTGGTACGTTGCTACAAAGAAGACATGAAATGAGAGTTTAAGTGGATCAGATTATAAAGTATGGATTTCCGAGGAATAAAGAACTGAGGAGCTGGAAGATGCTGATGGACAAGCACAATGGACAGCCTGAAGAGTGATGCATGAGAAAGAGAGCTTTGACGTGACCACACGCATGCTGTGGGGCTTCCAGTGGGAACTGGGTTGGAACTGGATTGTGCATGACTAGGAAGGAGATATTGCCTGCGAGCAGAACATGTCCATGCTAAACTTCAGGTTAACGAAAGACAGGGGCAGTTGGAGCAGCAGTTGACCAAGAGAAGAGTTTACTCAATGTTGTATCCAATGAAAACAGAAAAGGAGATCAAGTGGTGTGGATGACACAGACACTGTGCGCAGTTGTGTGACTTTCAGAAGTGTCTCCACAGAAGAGGTCATTTTCCTGTGTTCACTTTAGCCATGTCCACACCCTTATGTTTATTTGGTGATACTATTCTAGCAAGTCTAATTTTATAGGCAACAGTGAGTTCGGGGCTTGTTTTGGCGTACTAAATCCTGCAGTGCCAGGCCCTAAGAGACTGGAAGTTTACATCTGTGACATTAGGCCAGCTCCACCTTCTGCTGTGTGTTGACGTGGTTGCTTCCATAAAGAGTTTATAATGCCACAACAAAATCATTAGATTAGTGTGGATGTGTCACGTGAATGTTTCTGATGACTCAATGGCCTTGTTGGGCAGTTCAAGGTGACAAAAATTTTCCCACTAGCCTCCAGGCTTGCCAACGAAGGGATGTCCTGGAGAGCTTGAACCTCACCTATTGTGTGGGGAAGGAGGAGGTAGGAGAGAAGAGTGGGAGCAGCCGGGATTCTTGTCACAGAGCTCAAATTCATTGCCAAAACCCTGGGTAATGGTTTCTGAATTTCTTTATGCTGGTGCAGATTAGAGGTAATTGGTTGGAGATGTGTGCCGCTTGTGGAGAGCTGCGCTGCTAACATACGCTTCGTTTTGTAGCAGCTGCAATTTCTAAAGTACCCCAAACGTGTCACCCTATTTTATAAGGCTGATATTGCCGTTCTCTCACTTACTGTAGAACTCTGTAGAGCAATTACGGCACAGTTTAATTTACAAATCATTACAGTGTTTAGCCATTACCAGTACAAAGTAGTTACTTTCTCTGTGCAATTGAAGCCCAATTTTCACGCCATCTGAAACTTTCAGGCATCAGGTAACACTTTATTTTATAAGGAAAAAAAACCCCACATTTATTTAAATTGTAAAAGATGTGTATTTACAGAGTGGCTGTTTTTGCTCTTCAGGTTTCACAGCAATTACATTAGAAGCTATTTCTGAAAAACTAGGCTCTTATTTCTGAAAAAATAAGTTATCAGCAATTGCTTCCTATACTCGCATAATTGCTTGAATAATTGTACTCTACAAAATCAAGGAAATTACCCTTTAATTCTGCCCAGTAATTCTGATAGTTTGTTAATCCACAAAGAGCACAGATTCTGTAACTCAGATATCAGGGCTATAATCTGGAGCCCATTTCTTGTGTGGTTAGTACAAAATGTGTTTACACGTCCGTGAGGCAAAGAAGTGGATTTATAATTAATTTTGCTTTTAAGTACAAAAGAAAAAGTGGTCATAAGCATACACAAGGTAAATTTGAAGAGCTTATTTGGTGGATAAAATCTATATCCCTTTAGCAGACCATTTAAATACTTTGCTGTTGAAGCAGTTGCATAGGACTACTTTTGCTACATATATTGGCGTCTCCTTTTGACTTATTCCTTAAAGCCCTGGGGGAAAAAAAGTGACAGAAGTTTTGCAGAACTGAGCTTTAGATGCCTGTTGCAAATCTGTACGCACGTAACAGCGGCGGAAGCTGGAATGGATGGTCAGGACACAAGGACAATGGTAGCAACACTTTCCTGTGACTAGCGGGGTTCAAATAGTATTGCCAAATCATTTTTCTCTTAAAAGTTGCTTCCTATTTTATGTAAGGCATAGTTTCATATGTAATACTGCCTGCATGCTTTGTGTTACATATGTTTTATTCCAGAAAGCACTTGCGTTCTTCATGGGGCAGCCTAGTTTGTAGGTTTTTACATCATTTTATTAATAAACGAGTTAAAGCGAGCTTTTACTGAAACATGGACTACGTAGATATGAGTGATCTTCCTGAAAAGGAAGGTTTCTGAATGTCCGTTACTCTTTTCTAGTGGGAATAGTTTATTCTTTTGAGTTGAGCACGCTCTTCCCCTCCATACTTTCACAGCAGGCGTTGTGAACTCCTTTATTTCTTCATGAAATNTGCGTGCACTGAGTGCAGTCTGTGTGCAGCCTTGGGCTTCAGAGACTAACAAAACTCAAATCAGTTTTATACAAATAGTTTTGGTCAGAGAAGCTCAGTCTTGCTGAATTAAGTCTACAGACCATAAAAGGTGTTTAATTGCAGCGTGTCATTAATTAACCCCAATATTCCTGTCAAAAGTACTCCCTTTCTAAGTATCTTACACTCTGTTTTTGTAGTTAAGCAGAAAAACTTGACTCACTGGCATTTTTTCTGTCTTTTCATGGGTCTCTGCCTGTACCTTAATTGGGTGTTGATCTGGCAGCGCCATCCACTTCAGGTGTCGAACTTTCTCTAGGCTTCCTCCTTTCTCCCCATCTGCGACGTTTTCAATGTTGTTTGAAGGTTGCTTCTGCCTTTCCCTTGTATTCTTTCTCATCATGTCATGTACTTATTTTTTACTTTGTTTGCCTTATCGTTCTTCTCACGCACTTCCATCTCTCGCCTCAGATTCTTTTGCTTTCCAATTCCACTTGCTTCAGTTGTTTACGCAGGAGCAAAGGCTGCTGGGGTGAGGATACAGTTTTGGAGGGTACGTGTATGGTGGAAGAGTTGACATCAGCAGGCAGTCATTAAGTATCGGTGTTTGTAGGCTTTATAAAGCAATAACAAATATGGTGCAAAAACTTGTTTTTTACAAAAATAGGCAATAGGCAGAGATTGTAGGTTGTGTTGTTTTTGGGGTGGTTTTTTGTGTGTGTGTGTTTATGGTTGGACTTGATGATCTCAGAGGTCCTTTCCAACCATGAAGATTCTATGGTTCTATTATATCAGCTTGTAAGACTGGGGATCCACAAATCAATTTATTCAGGCACGTCTAACAATCTCTTTATTTCGGTTAACCCTTTTTTTGTGAACATATTGTTGGATAGGATAGATTTAATGAACAGTTCTAAAAAATCCTGTCATTTTTGTTCCTTGACTGTGTATGGACTTCTCTGACTTCCATAGTTTATCCTCTTTCCATCCTATTGGATATCCTTCTGGGACAGGACTCTTCTAAAAAGGTGCATGTATGGCATGGCAGGTCCGAAGAAAGAATAGAGCTGAGCAACGTGGTAATGAAGCATCTTGTCAAAATATTTCCTAATCGTATAAGCTTACTGCTAGAGGTAAGATGCTTTGATTAAAAAACCCCCAAAA
>VXBH01007623.1:35363-134700 GCA_013400035.1 Rynchops niger | reverse complement strand
TTTTTTTTTTTTGTGTTGGTTTTCATGGTAGTGAGGTTTCAGCCGTTGTCCAGGCTGTGTGTCCTGGATCATATAGTAACTTTATTTAGTAGAAATCACACTCTACCCTGTTTTTGTGGGTAGCGGCAAGTGCTCCACTGAGTTCAGCGAGTACCACTGCAAACGTACTGCCTATTAACTGCGGAGGCACAATAGCCCTTGGTCTTGGATTGTCATTCTCTTCACCAGCAGATGGAGACCCAGATCATGAGACCTGGTTTTGCAGGCATAGTTAGTGGTTAAAACATAATAATTGGTGTCCAGTACATTTCAGTGAAATTTCCATGGCCCAATACCTTGGAGGTCTGGTTCCAAGTCTGTGGACATCTGGAGTCCTCTAATCTTCTCCTAGATTTTGGCTCAAAACTTTGACAACAGTGCAAAGAAGAGTTAGGTGGACACTACTCTCTAACAAGAACCAAACCACCAGAACGTTTCGGTACAACCGTACAGAATTTTAATAAAACACACCATTTTATTAGCCTTGGGATGGCACGGTTCTAGCAGAAAGAAAAATAACAGTGTAGCAAATGTCTTCCTTTGGGATTTGATTTATACCATCCCAGGTGCTTGAGCTTAAAGCAGCTACAGTGCTTTCCTACAGTACTGCTCACTGTCTGCAGGACATCTCTGCCAAGGGCCGAGTCTGCAGGGCTTGAGCGTTTATCCGTATTGTCTGGCGAAGGTGAAGGCTGGAATGGGGGTGCTTGCTTCACAAATACCTTGTAGAGGTCCTCCTCTCTTTTTGTCCATGGAATTCCTGTTAATCGGTCAATGGAAGTCACAAAGAACCGTATACTTCTTTCCTTGCCATAAAAGTCATCTAATCCGTGCAGATGGCGATTTATTGGCTGGCTGGCTGTCCAGGAGGTATGTATGGTCTCTCCCAACTGCTTAAACTCCACTACCTGTACTTTGTAGGTCTTCAATGTTCGCTGGATGTTCTTGCTTATTGCAGATTCTTGGGACAGGGACAGAATGCAAGTAGGCTGCCAGTTGAAAAAGAAAAAAGAAAAAAAAAAACCTACTACTTCGTGTCAGAATTTTGCCTGTTTCAAATACCCAACTTTTGGGAAAATCATATATCTTTGGCAAAAATACATTTAATCTCTAGCCATTTTATCACAGAACATGCTGTTCTGTGGAACATTGTTCTTCCTGATGGAAATGAGAGATGATCCTTTGTCAGAGAGGTGAAAAATTTGGCCCTGAAAATACCTAATGCCCAGGTCAAGTCCTGCTGGGGACCTGGGGAGTGCAATCTATCTTCAGGTGTTTCTTTATCTTTAGAAACCTCAAAGTGGGATCAGTCATGTCCAGGTAACACTGAAATGGTTGCTGCGGTACTTTCCACCTGGGAGAGAAATGCCATCGAATGTTTTCAGAAATTCTTCTGCTTTCTTTAATGGTGTTGAAGTAACTTGTGATCCAGCCACCTACTTGAAAGAAAAGGCTTCATGATGCTAAAAGGGGTTGAATGGTCATGTCTTCCGAAAGGACGGCCATGCTTTAAACCAAATTTCAATTTAGTTGCAACTTACCTTTCTGCATGCGCTTTAGTTGAGCGTGAGGTGTTTATAAGCACAGGCATGCCAAAAAAGCTTAAACTTAAATGCTTTAAATGTTTAAGTACAATATTTTTTTGAAAATGTTGTGAAGCCTGCTAAACACTAGGCTTTGTGTATATATAACAGCGTTCAAAATGTTGCGAAGACCTAGATGTGCTGGGAGAGTAGCTAAACCTAGTCTGTGAACTGCATTTTTAATAATTTAACGTTAATGATCTAGTACGTACTATAAATAACACGTAGGTTGTACAAATTGAGAATATTCTAGGCATGTTTTCAAATAACATAAAACAGTGGGAACGGTGGAAAAAGCACAGAAGAAAATGTATCTGACAATGATGGGGCATTTTTTTGGCATATACAAGAGGCTATAATTGAAGATTTTAATACTTTTCTTAAAATGTAAAATACCAGTTTCTGTAAGAGTTAAATGACAGATATACAGGGAGTTTATGATTTAACATGAGTTAAATGACAAATGTACCAGGTATTATCTGCATTTTTTAAGGCACAACTTTAACCTCTCATAATGCCAGGCTACATCTACAATTTTTGTATTGCTTGGCCTTTGAGACTGCAGCCACCATCTGACTTTCTTGTAATTTCCCTTGGAGATCCACATGACATGAGAATCGCGACCAGTTTGCTAAACAGCGAAACCAAAGGGTTTGAAATCCTTTTCTGTACTTTAACATTACACCTCCTTTTCCATTCATTTCCTTGGTAAATAGAGTTTCAGCTTTTAAGGTGGATTCTGTTTTGGTTTTGACTGACCAATCTGGAAGGCTACTTACAGGCCACCTGTATTTACACACTGTCCGCACTCACATCTACAAGCGTCAGAGCTGATCCAGCACGATTTATATGTTTGAATGATTCTGAATTTCCTGATTCTTAGTATATGAAAGGAGGGAGAGGGCAGCGATATATAAATACAGAATCTGGAAACCAACTGTAAGGGTAAAGGTAGAGCAGAAAGTGGTGTTTTCAAGGTCTCAGACAGAGGACGCGTTGATGAGACTATTGGGCGTCAGACCTCTTGGATTGTTGGGCCACCTTTCCCCTTCCACAATTTCTTGTGGTAAACCATTAGAAAGTCAGTAAGTTGGGAGCCGGTTGGCAGAGGATTACAAATCTCCATTGGATGATCCCGGGGTGGGAGAGCAGGGTAGGAGAGGGACCAGCATTTTCCATGATGGCTGGATCCAGCGGGACCCATGCGCTTCGATGGTCAGTGCTGGGGCAGAACCTAACGACTTCAGAGGTGTAGTGGGCTGGTGATTTTTGCTGGGGTAAATGCCAGAAATGATTTTTCAGTTCAAATGCTGTTAGTTCTAATCCGTTCTCCCCCCCCCTGCCAAGGTATGGACAACTCTGCTGTTAACATCCTAGAATGTCAAACAATTGTTTAGCAACTTAAGTCCTGGTGGTTTCACCCCAGAAGCAGATATTGTTTTTCTCCAGGTAATGAAAACATTTATATTTACAGAATTCAATGCACTGCGTCGTTTTTTTCCCCGTGATGTTACAATTGTCAGCAACAACAGCTCTTACCCTCGGGCTGCTCCGCACGCGTGCCTGTAGACCTCAGTGCCCGCGCAACTGAGATCCAAATGCAAGTTTTGTCTGGGGCAAAAGCTGGCCGTGTCTGTAAAGGAAAGTCATAAACAGAGTACCAGCAGTCAGTGTGATCCATCCAGCACGTAACTTCATACTTGTGCAAATATAAGAACTGACAAAAACAAAATCCTGTTTTGGTATGTGTAGAAAATGTTCACTGTAAGAGGAAATGAAAATTATTTAGATTAAAGTCAAAACAACAATTTAACATCCCTTTGTGTACACAAACACTCTTCTGAAAGTCACAAATCATAGATGCTTGATGTTCAGAGTCTTTTTAAATGCTACTTACCTAAAGCCAGGAGATGAGAAACATGTGGCAGACCTTTTTTGCAAAAGTTCAGGGTGGGGGGGGAAGCAAGAGGATGTTTGCATCTGCAGGAGGAGGTCCTAAAAATACTCTAAAAGCCGACAGTTCACTTAAATCATTAATCCTACATTGAAGACATTTCCACATTTTAATGGACTGCAATTAAACCCAATATTTCTTAATACGAGTGTCAGGTGTTTTCAGCAGTGATGCAAATGACTGCTTAGTGCTATAATTCTGAAGGGGAAGGCATTTAGACCAGGCTCATTTGAACAGCCAAATATAAACAAGAGCACATAATTCCATCTGCTTTTTGGCAATTTGTTGTTCCTTTTAGGTTCTCTTTCCCCGTTTGTCTTGTGGACACAGTTTGCAGGAAACGTCAGCCGGCGTGATTGATAGCATGAGATTGGACGTACTGACTTCATGCTTTCATAAAGCAAGACAGCTGTTGGGAGAAACTTTCCTTCAGGAGCTGGAAAGGTTTAAATTTTCCATCTCTTTGACTATTTGGCCTGATGAAGGATTGGGTTTTACCAGACAAGTAAATAAAAAGATGGCTAAGATGTACTAGAAGGTCATTCAAATGATCTTTAAATAGCAATTACTGGAGGGAGGCGGAGGGGAAGTCCTCTACATTCTGAATCTGCTTAAGCGAGCCCTAAAAATTATGCTCGTGTCCTCTCAATTTTTTTAACCTCTCCGTAAACCAGACCATTTCTAGCAATGCGATTTTACAATGGGAGCTTGTCGTGAGGCAGTAGGCAATGGAGGAGATTCGGTGGAATTCCCTGGTTGCCAGCGGAGTTTCTGTGGCTGTGGGACGTTGGCTCGCTCCCAGAGTCGCTATGTACTGCAGCACACCAGTTCGCGGTTCTTTTTCTTGCTAAAATTAGATGCGCTGATTTAATTTTAATTAATTGGGGTTTTGGGTAAATTAGTTGTATCCAAACAAGTGTGCTTTCCTTCCAAGGCAAAAAGGAAAAAAACCAAGTGGACCGGTCATTTTTACAGTTATGCCTAGTTCTGAAAGATATTATTTTGTTCTGAGGAACGTGTATTTTGCGGATGTTATGAGCATACTCTTGAGGAAGGCCAGTTTATTTGGAAATGCACTATGTGATGCTCTTATTTGTTTTTCCCACGCTGCCTGTCTGTTTGGAGGGGTGGGGTGTTCGTCCATAGTTTGAAGCATTAATAACTGGGTTCCTGGCTACACTAATTCTGAAAACCTTAGCCAGATCTGTGGTCCTGCTGGAGAGGGACCAGAACCCAAACTCAGGAACTGAAACCCCCTTGACCCAAAACTTCGGTGGAGGCTACATTTAGATGGTGGTTTGAGGCAGATTCCAAATTCCTTTTCAGACTAGTTTTTTTTTTTTTGTAGTTAGAAGCATCAATGTAATACGTGGCGGTCGCTACTCAAGACCTGTTAGCAAGGTCTTCCAAGCTAGAGTGGGTCTTACTGAGACTAGAGTAGAGCAGGTTTAGATTAGGCATTGGGAAGAAGTTCTTTCCACTGAGGGTGGTGAGACACTGGCCCAGGTTGCCCAGAGAGGGGGTGGAGGCCCCATCCCTGGAGACATCCAAGGCCAGGCTGGATGAGGCTCTGAGCGACCTGCTCCAGTTGAAGATGTCCCTGCTGACTGCAGGGGGTTGGACTAGATGGCCTTTGGAGGTCCCTTCCAGCCCAACACATTCTATGATTCTATTCTATGATTACTGGATTTTTTTGACTTCTATGAAACGTTGCAAAAAAAGTGTCATAAATCAGTAGCAACTATCATAGTACGCTTTCTTTCAAACACAAAACAAGCTGTAGGTCTAATTGTTGAGGAACCCTGAGCAGCTGAGCAGCTTTCTGCCGTGAAGCTTGTTGCCAAAACCCTGAACAACCCCGTTCATACGCCGTGAAGCTTTCACCTAGACTCTTCAAAAGTAAGGTTTGTCTCATAGAGCATCTTCAAGATACACCGCAAAGGTAAGGAGAGTGCTGGTTTGGATGGGGACTGTGTCCCCAGTCCTGATTGAAGCAGGAGAGGCTGAACTGGAAAGTAGACAGCATTTCTGTGCCCACCGACAGTTCTCAGTGCCGTTGTGTACTCCGGGCTCTGCCGTAGCCTCTGCCTCGCTCGTCTCTGAAGGCAAAATGCTCAGGGAACAGGAAAATGTGTTTATAGAAGCAGTCAGAATTGTAAGAAAATTTGATATTACAACAAATCCTGAAAAAAAACTCGAAAAACTTTAGAAATGCTTTAGGAACCAGACTGAAATAGCAGCAGTTAGTTTGGGCAGACGAAGGGTGACTTTAGCTGCCGTGCGGATACGTTTTGCAATGCTCTGGGGTAAGAGGATACCAAGGAACTATGTGGGTCACTTCATTTAGATCCCGTAAACATTTCTGTAATCAGTAATCATCTGCACTGTTTCTTAACTCCGTATGGATCACTGTAACAATCTAATCACTTACACAAATACACAGCTTCAACACCACTAATTAGGACTCTGTAGAACTGGAAAGAAGCCAGTCTATATTCTACATGTACAACCAATTTATTGTTGAACATTTAAAGAGCTAACTATTTATTTATATCTAAAGGAGAATATTTTTTCTTTTTTTTTTCTTTTTTTTTTTTTTTTTCCTTTATATGCTTACAGATTAATCCTGAGTACCTTTATAGGCGGGCTGCTGTGTTCACTCTTCCAGTAACCCCGTTTAAACAGGTAGTGTTTCATCAGAGAGGAATTTAATGCTTTGCATCGCTTTGGCAGATTGTGGCTGCGCGGTGATAAATAAGGTTCTGGCAGGTCGCTACTTATTTTTGAACCGTTGCTCCACTACGTTCTCAAAAATTCAATGCGATCAAAGAACTGCTTTACTGTTGTTAGTAATACTTTTATAGCATTAGTGCCTCAAGGTCCCAGTTGAGATGAGGCTCTACAGCCCTAGACATTGTACAGACAAAGTAAGAGACAATCCCCACCCTAAGAAATTCATAATCGAACCAGCAAGAGCAGACAGAAGTATGATGCACAGAAGGATGACTCAATACCAGCGGCAGAGTTTCTAAACCACCTTTTAATATTCTTTGTCTTAATTGTTGGAATGTGGTGCCTCTGGATACGTCACTTCCATTTTTTTTTTTTTTTTTGCTGCCTCAACAGAATCGTTTTGTTGGGTTTTTTTTAAGTGTAAATAATAAAACACACTTTACATTAGAAATGAAAGTGCTGATAACTTACAAAGCACCCAGAAAACGATTACACATGCTTGGAAGTGTGGTGTGTGTTTCCTAACGATCATTTGATGTTGTATTTCATACCCTTCATCTGAGAAATCTGTGAAAGTTAGAATTATCTAATATAACTAAGCACTGACACCGCCTTGCCATGCGACTGAATGCTTGCAGCAGATGGATGTTTTAGCTGTTTAGAGCCACAATCAGTGAAACCAGCATCCTTCCCAATACATCTGTGTGAATGAAATGACTTGTTTATCCACGTGGAGCACCTTTGCAGTGCTCAGGTCATGGAAGAAGTCCCCAGGAAAAGATGTCCAGCATTTTAATGCCTCTTGAGTGTTTTGTTTTTTTTTTTTTTTTTTTTTTTTTTTTTTTTTNTTTTTTTTTTTTTTTCTTCTTCGTTCCCCAGCAGTGTAGCTGCTTGCCTTGCAGCACAGAGGGAAGCTTTGGTAGCAGCTACATCTCCCTCGTTGCAGCAAAACAATAGTTTTATACATCCTGGAAAACAATCCTTGTCTCCCTCAGTAGGTTCTGCCTGTTACTACACTGAAACTTGTACAGAGGTGTTCCTAAACTGGTGGCATTGGTCCGTACCTTCATTCTACAAGAATAAAACACCTTCTCAGTCAAGTCCTCTAAATTAAGAGGAGGAGCTGTGAATGTAAAATTAACTAACCACTGTTACTATATCACGCGCATAGCAAGCAGCCTTGGTTAAAGATGTGGTTGGGCTATGGAAAGTGCAAGTACAGGCTAAATCCCTGCTTTGTATTTGTTGAGAACTTACTGCAGCTGAGGCACGAGACTTTGATCTCTCACTATGCCAACGGCAATAAATTTGGATGAAAGAAAGGATGCTGGCCGGTGAATATTTTGTCAGAGTAGAGAATACGGTGAAAGAGATGGTGGTTCTGTTGTGGCCATGATAACTGCTGGTTTACTCTCCATAGAGTGAATGCGGGAAAGGCTGACGGTGACAGGTGATAAAATACTGTGGTTTATTCTTCAAAGTAATTAGGAGTCTATAATCACCGGGTGGAAGATCAAACATAAAATTGACTGAAATTGTTTTAAGTACAGAACAACTGTCATCTGTCACTACTGAGCAGCGTGTTAGTGTTACAGAAAATCCTAAAACGCATACTTTCTGTGATATACCTACCGCCTGCTTTTCAAGAGAAAAAAAAAAGCTTTCTTGGATTGCTTCATCATAGTATTTAGTTGTATTGTTATTTTCCCAGCTGATTCTGAGCTTGCTGAAGAAGTGACCGTGAAGAACGCATTAGATTGTTCAAAAATGCCGGGGTTTTCAGCTGAAGCAGCATACCATTTGGAAAAATCTTCAAGAACCTTCACCATGCTTTGTCCCTCTGAAGGTTAGGAAATATATTTCAAATTGATAGTACATTTACGTTTATTGTGAGCTTTACTGTCGTAATGTCCTCAGCACTGGGCTGAGAAAAATTGTGGGCTTCCAAACTGTTCTTACTACTTAATTCTATTAAACGAAGGGGAAAATGTTGTTAATGCTGAGTTTTTGCCTCCTATGACTGCCAAAGCCTTGTGTAACAGAATACAGGACTTCACCTCAGTAGTGTTTGGCGGAGTCCCCATGCCTTCGGTTTATTCAGACTTACTGGAGATCTCTCCTCTCCCCTCCGTTTGAGCACAGTTTGAGTGAAAACTTGGTTTTCTTAGTCAAAACTTCTCTTGACTTCAGTCTGAGGTTTGCCTATGCAAGGACTACCAGATCAGTTGAGTCTCGTGTAGAATTCAACTTCCTGCTAAGCGATAGCTTTTCATATTCCTTTTTCTTTAATTCTGAGCATTTAAGGAGACCAAGGTTCTCGGGTGATTCCAGAAAAGCTTTGAATGGAGACTTTCTTGGGGACTGGTTGTTTGAAGAAACATCACATTCTGTCCAGCAACAATTGCCTTCCATAGCGTTGGATCGTAATGAGCTGTATTTGATTGCCAGAGGGTATCACGGCTCTCCTCTAAGATGTTACCTGCTTTTCAGTTCACTCATGTGGGTATTGTTGTCCTGCCTGTGCTGCCGACCAGTGAGGAAGAGCAGGGTGCTGCTCCTCCTTGCCACGTAGCTGGGCCACGGAGGACGAGGACTGACTCTTGGAAAACACAGGACTTTCCAGTGGTACAAACCTTTTGATGGGTGAGTTTAGTTGGAAAAATAAAGAATTTCGGGAGTATTTCGTGAGAAAACTGAAATTCCATAAAGATATTGGATAATCTTTATTGAAGGTGGAATCAAAGTGTTTATGAATGCCCCTGTTTTAGCAAAATGTCCTTATTGCTCACGTTACCACTATATAAATTGCCAGGGTCATGAGCTGCATAACTGATAAACCTTCAAATCTTTTTTGTAGCCTCGCTGTTGTAGGAGCGTGTTGTAGGAAGCATTTCCTAGGGCTCCAGATTTTTTTAACCTGGCCTGGAACTTGTTAATATTGATTATTAGAAACTCATAATCAGAACTTACATATTCGATTGAGATAATATGGAAATAATTCAAGATCTCATGAGTTGTGACAAAACCTGATTTTGTCAGGGTAGCCTAACGGATTTGTCTTTATTTGCATGCAGCATCAAGTAAACATAGCTATTAAAACATTTGTAGAAACGTATTTGCAAATGGGTAAATAATTCAGAAGAAAGTGGTAGAGCAAGCACAACCAGAAGGAACTTTGCGAGACTCTGCATGCAAAAATGAGGTGCAGCTCTCCGGTGAAAGGAGAAGAAATTCAGTGGATCCGTAGCAACGGCGCTGCTTTCACATCAGGGATTTTAGAAGCCTTCGGGCATTTCCCCAGGAAGGTACTAGAGATGAACACAAGAGGAACGCTAAAAACCCGTTACTTGAAGGGCAGCATTCATTTTTACGGTGCATGTAAGCTTTCCAGCCTATCCAGGTCTCCTCTACCTATCAAGACACCAAAAGGTTAGTCCTTTCTCACTCTCACATGGTTGCTCAGTAATCGGTGCTCACGCAGAGGAATGAAAAAAGTAGCATTTGGTCTTTTTCTTGTGCGTTTGTAGAGGCTTTACTGGTCAGGACGAGAGCCTGCAGTACCTTTTGGCTGTAAATAAGTAGTAGTATTGATAGCAAACCCTTGTCGTGAGCAGAAGACGGTGGAGAATAGGGTTTGTGGTACGCAGAAGCCTTTGCGCTGCAACCACAATATTTGCACACTAGTCAGAGATTTTGAAAGCTCACTAGTGTTAGTTCCTTGTGTTTAGATAGTCAGGCAAAAGGAACCCAAAAGATCACCAAAATGTAATATTTATTAAAAATTGTTGCAAACTCTACTAAAAAAAAAAAATCAGAGTCTACAAATCCCATATTCAAACTGGCTTAAAACAACAGAGTAATTAGTCATCTTGGACGCATTCTATGTTGTATGAGAATAAAGAGGCTGCGTAGGAGCTTAACCAGGATCGTGCATTTCCTTAGAAACTCAGTTTCTCCATTTTCTTTGGAGGGCTAGATAGTATCTTCCATTCGTTTCCCTGTGTGCCAGTATTATTATTCATTTATGGCTTAACATAATACTCGAGCAAGAATGAACTGGAAGAAAAGCAATGAATTCAGATATACTGTACCTTCGTTGTGTGACTAAACAAGGAATTGAAAGCTCAGTAGCATAATAGGTTTGATTTTTTTTTTTCTTCTTTTCTACGAATAAGTCAATAACACAAAAATAATCTTATTTATTTTCAGTAATGCCATCCTACTGCCTTCTCTGAAGAGTCACCCGTGCCCGATTTAGCGGTCAAATTACTTTCCTGTGGTAACAAGAATATAGTTTACAATTTTAAGATGGGCAAGCGATGCTTAAAGCGGAACTCCTCATACAACGCTACAGGCTACCAGGGCTCAGGTTAGGTCCTGGAAACCTGCGGGGACTGGATTCTGCAGCTTTTCTTAGGGCCATGCGAAGGTGTAAGAGAGCACAACTATGTCACTAGGGTGTTATATCTTTTCAGACTGTTGTGCAATTTTTATTGCAGTCTTAAATCAGCGTGAACTGATCGCTCTACCCGTAAGTAATTTTGACGTATAATTTAATGTATGAATTGGGACACAGAACATAAAGAACAGGTGATAAAATATTACGCCAACACTGAGAACATTAAAATGCTGACGTTTTGAACAGCTGGCTTAGCCCTTTTTTTTCAGCTGGAATAAATAGTAATATTAAAGGATTAGCATAACCAACAACAAGTGTTGAATGACTTGATTTCATTCCAGGCAATAAGAATGTTTAGGAACCATAACTTTGAGCATTATACAGCGGAAGAATTTATGTCTTCCAAGTATGTTTTTTATAATATTGTCTAGCTATGGACATATTTATTATTTTTATATCAATTTTATATTTAATTTGGAAACCTTTGGAGTACAAATTCTCAAGGCACGGTTTGTGTGCCATTATTAAAAGAGTGTATCCTGGTGTTTTTAAGAAGATTTGCAGTTTTCAGTGGTTTACCATTATTAAATTAGAACAGAAATGGAGGAGAAGTAGTTATCCATTAGGAAGCATCAAGACCAGGCAAGGAGTAAAAATGGATCTAATCTTTTGTGTATACATTTGAGATCTCAAAATGGCTTTCGGAGCAGTAAAGCTTAGGAAAGCAGATGCATAAAAGCAGAAAGTTTTGTGGTGGTGTCATTCCTAAAATGAGAGAGAGAGAGAGACCACGGAGCAGCTGGAAGGTCAGAAAATTAAAGCCTGAATATCAAATATACAATATTTGATATCATACTCACAAGAGGGTCAGGGTAGGCTTTCAGAAGGAGGATTTTCCCCGCTGCTCCTTCTAGAGCTTTCCAGCAGCGCGGCTGGAGCAGGGGACCAGCCTTTTCCTCGGCTCTTTTCCATGGGTGCCCTAAAGCTGAGGGAGATGAATGGAGAAGTGTGGCTCTGCGGGATCGTCTGAAGAAAGATGCATACGGAGGGCTGGAAGGAGTAGTGAGGCTTTCTTCAGCTTTGACTGGTTGTTTGCTAGGATAATTTTGGAAACAAAAACGATATTTGGGGCTTCGACACGTCCAAGTTTGATTTCCCACCGAAGTGAGGACACTTCATGCAATTCTTGCAATGTATGCAATTGCAAAGCAGCGGACAGATTTTAACGCTATAAACAGTGTTTTTTTTGTCAACAAATCTCTGGAATCCAAGTAGGAGAATGAGGAGTACTGTTTGCCGTTTTTTTTAAAATTGCACCATTTTTGTGATTTGATTTTCTTTATTGAAGTGTTTCAGGAGCTGAATTTTGATGCTAGCTTAATTGTTAGGGTCTCTGAGTAGATCAGCCAGCTCTCCATTCATTTTTTAATGACTCTCTGAAGTCAAACATGAGAAGACCTTCCACCCGTCAAAACATACTTCTGCTTTTTCTTTATTTGAATTTTTCAGTAGGGACCTTCCTGCAGCCTGACTTTGGACTCTGTGTGTTTTCCATGACACTGGTTCAGAATTTAGCAGGTTTGACAACTTCACTCTGCGAACAGGCAGTGCTATCGTTAGGTGACTTGATGCCCCAGATTCAAATCCATATATTCGACTGTTTTCCTTAAGTATTAGAAACTTCACCCAACTGCGGACAATGATTCAGCAGTTGTGTACGGAAACTTGGTGCAAGCAGAAAGTGCTTGTCATCGTCCAGTTTTATCATTGGGGAAATGAGTTTTGTCCACTTCGGCTAGCCAAGGATGATGTCTCTCCCACAGCTTCAGGTGTTTAAAAGAATATGCTCGCTCCAGCTGCAGGTTTATTAAAAATTAATATATTGAAAATAGCTGCTAAACTCAGAAAAGGAGGTCATTCCCCCTGAAGCAGCTCCAGGTTATCAGTGGGCGCAAAGATGCAGACAAATAAAGCTGTTCAGCAAATAAGTATTCAAAGTGCAAAACAGGAGGAAAAGTTCTGATTTAATCATTGAGGCTACACCCACTTGGTCCTATTCCTTCATCCCTTTGAAGCACCATCTCCAAGGTAGTCGCAGTAACGCTGATGCGGAGGGGATGGTGCTCAGGAATTCAGTTATTTGCATAATGTTTTGCTAGCTTTCAACTGGAATGACAGGCTCTAGTCTTACGACAGTATTTTCAGCCTTTCACTTTTTACTATTTCTGGGTTTTCCCTTTATGAGACAGAAAAGAAATGATCCATAAAATGGGTCAGCCCTCCTTCCTGGGAAATAATCCATAGTAGCTTTTCTTGTACGGCGTTAGGTAGGTTTATTATTAATCTTAAATGCTTATGAGAACAGTTACATCACTGAGGCACCAAATTGTTTTCTATGTGTTTCTTTCGATATCAGGGTCCTTTCATTCGGGGGACAAAGGGCAAACGGCGCTTTCGTGCCACTGTACCAATTTTGTTTATGGTATCTTTAACAGGGTACTTGCTTTTTGTTTACCCTCCTTTCACCCAAAAGGCTGTCATAGCCCACAAACTTTGATAATTTTCCAAACATTGAGTTTCAAAGCAAATTTGTTTCCTTGCCATCCTCTCAGACGATCGTCACAGTGGCCGGAAAGGAACGTTAGTTCTTTCACTTATCACCATATTGAAAAACAGCAAAACTGTTACAGTAAATTAATCAAAAAGAGGGAATTTTTTAAAAACTTAACCCAATGCCTTGGTTGCAATGATGGCATAGCTTTGGAAACGCAAGATGGTCTTCCCAGACAGTCCCACGCCTGCCCACATGCGCGTTAAATCTGGACAATGATTGTGATGTATAGGAAGACTGATAGGAGGCTGTCATAGAATCTGTTGGGTTGGAAGGGACCTTTAGAAGTCATCTAGTGTCAAGTGTTTACAGATTGCAGTTAGAAAACCATATTGAATAGGAAAAATTAATGGGAGTTTAGAACCCCATGTTTAATGAGAGTTATGCAAAATATTTTTTGATGAAACACAAAAGCTCCAAAATGCAAATATTTCTCTTTCTCCTGCTTTTTATTCAGAATTTCAGAAAAAAAAAAATTCGTATTTTGTGGTATATCTTGTTTGCTGCACATCTTTCAGCAAAACTGAATTAATTTCTCTTTTAGTAATATGCACTTTAAGATTAAATTATCATTTCTTTCTCAACATTTAAAAGCACTTGGAGAAAAAATGGGAAACTTGAGAGAATGTGAAATTACTAATTAAGAAAAGGGTAACGTTCACTTGATGAAAGGTAAACCCGTGAAGCTTACAAAGTGATAAGATTGCTACAGTCATAGTGACCTAAGAGACAATTTGCACCGTTTTGTGTCTGGGCTGGGTTTTATCACAGGTGTTGCATCCGCCAGCACCCCCTGTGATAAGGGCATCAATGTTAAAATAAATTGGACAGATTAAAAGTCTTTCCTTTTTAACAAAAAAAAAAAAAAAAGAACACCAACCGTAGATGAATTTTGTATTGGAATTTCACTCTGTCCCGTTTTGGGAGCATTTGGGGAGCATTTACCTTTATGGTATGTAGTCCAAAAGGGTATAGAGTGTGTAGCTGTTGAGACATATGTCCTATTTCCGCTAAGTGTAATGCCTTTATTGTTCGTACGTCAAGATATAAAGACTTCTTGTTCACATAATGGATACAGCTGGTTGGGTGGGGGGCAGGGAGGTTCTTACAATAAAAAGACATTTGATTGCTGCTGGGATCCTTGTCAGTAAAATACTCAAAGGTGGTTAATTGGACATTAATGTGTCAGATTTTCAACAAAATAACAAGAAATTTGCCAAAAATAAAACCCGAAGGAAACACGCCTCCAAATTTTACAACAAAGCTTTGTTTAAAATAGAAGTTAAAGCTGCAAAGATTTATGACATGTTGACATAACTGATGGTAAAGGAGTTGGCTGAAGCTACGGGTGTGAAGGTCCAAATGAGAACATCTGCATTAAGAAGCTAATTCTCTTAAACATACTGATCAAAATATTAATGCTACATGTAAACACAAGTGCTTTATCTGACAGTGATTTACATTTGGAACGACCTAATCCAACTATGCACTGCATCTTTATTCATTACCAGCAGCCTTTACTTAACACTTCATGCCCGCTTGCACAGGTGGACAATCTACTCAGAGTGACTATTGTGTTTATGTTATTTTTTCATAAGCAGGGTTTGAAATTTGTCAAACTGCATCATTGTTTAACTATGTGCCAGTCAAAGGGAAATTGCCAGATGGAGCAGCTTTCCCCTAACCTTGCTCGAGGCAATGAAATTACACATAGGCCACAGTCTTATGTCAAGTCTTTTAAAAAAAAGTCCAAAAAAAAAAAAAATCCAAAAAAAAAANTAAAAAAAAGACCAAAAAAAAAAAAAGTCAGGCCATGAATAGGTATGACTATGTGCATTCATAAAACCTGGCTTTCTTATGCCACTAATTTTATATGAAGGCTCATGCCAATGGTAAATAAAACTTCATGTCCGTCATGTCACTCATTAACTAGGTGCTCATAATTTATGTATTTAAGGCTTGCTTGTCCGCCAAGCAATCAAACAGTAAACCATGTTTTATAGGTGTTAGTGTTTATAGAAACTGTAAATAAATGTCAAACAAAAAAAAATCAGGTTTCAGAAAAATGATCAGGGTTAAGTCATTTATCATTGTTCCAACTGGAAAAATCTGAGAACCTGCCAGTGCCAAAGCAAATGTTTCCCTGGCTTTTTCTAACGCGCAGCTTAAACTACCAGATTGTAGAATTCTATTAGCAGGGTTTGATGAAATGGAAAATTTGTGGATCATGTGTTTTAACTGAACCTCTCACTCAAAGAACGGGGCAAGCTGGCTCTTCTTTAAGATGTTGGCCTTTCGTTGTTACGATTTGTCTCTTTTTTTTTCTTTATGCTTAACGCCAGCGATTAGTTGAGATGACTCGGGCAGAAGCTCCAGACTGAGAGGTTCTTTGCGAGCGAAGGCAGGCAGTGTGAACCCCTGCTGTGGTGGGCACCCTCAGTTTGCTGTGCTGGCTCTTGGACCGTCCCCTCCCACGCAGGGGACACGAGGAAGAAGGGGTGTACAGGCACCTACTGCCTGGTGTTTTCACATTGCCGCTCTCCATCCAAGTTCCTTCTCACTTGGGACCTACACTTGTGGACCACCAGGGAACAGCATATGTTCTGGTTGTACCTGTATCTCTGAAGCTGCATGTTGTATGTGGTAGTTGCATGTATTTTGGCTAGGAAATTTGAAATTGAGGAGGTTTGGGCATTCAGAGGCTTTTGCTGGCATACACTGATACCGCGGACCAGCAGGGTCCAGAGTCAAGTATAGGATCTGTTGTGCAACAGAGAAACAAGCTTGTGCTAAATATGTAGCTGTTTGTTGAGTCTTAAAAAATAAGTATGTAATTCTAATATTTTCTAGATCGATTTGTCGCTAGAATTGTGCTTAGGTGGAGCTCCTCGACCGATTAGAATTTCAGGGAGAACCACCTTGCAACGTGGAGCAGGGATTCTGTTTCCCAGAGGAGGGAAAGTGAACAGAGACCATAAAAGGGGTGGAAATGAAGTCCAAAAATCAGTAAGATGGTATACCCTACAGAAAAAAAAGATACAAGTGTAAGTGAAGATAGCGGTATATCTATTTCTGATTAACAAATGAGTACAGGAACGCTCATGACCATGAATGTGAGGGACGTGACTTGTGCTTTGAGATTGATTGTCAAACAGCCTGCACATGGGAGTGCACTGAATGTTTTGTGGATTTTTGAAAAAAAAAAACCTTACTGTCACAGCCGTATTTTGCCTGTGTGGAGATGTTCACGGTGGGGAAAAAAAAAAAAAATCCATCAGATAAGGCAGTGCCTCTAGAGCCTTGTGGAAGAGCTGCTGATGTTTTCCAAGTAACTGTGCTTTGCTGGGTTTCTGGAGATGTCTGGGGGAGGACACCCTCATCTGCTGTGGCCTGAATCAGCAGCCGTCTCGGTGCTGCCCTACGTGGGAGCTTCTGGAATATGGCACCGCTCCTGTTCCCACACCTCGTATTCCCGCAGGCTTCCCCGTGCCTGAGGGAACACGGAGGGAAAGAACCTTTTATCAAGTCTATTTATAATGTGCAGTTTGTGTATTTTCAATAGCTAAGGAAGTGAGATAATTCAGCGCTACCTGCATCTTGATCCAGATTCTCCCGTGATGTAAAGTGTCTTGGCCGTGCTGATGCCGTTGGGGCAGAAGGTACTGATGAAACCCGAAGGTACCGAGGAGCTGTTTGATGTGTTAAGGGCTAAGAATTGTGCTACAAAGGGGTGAATCTGAAAAGTATAAATAATTAGTGATTGCTAAATTGCAGTCAAGGTATTGGTTGTGTTTTGGTAGTCAGTCTGCCCTTTCTTGAGCTCAGACGTGCCTATAGTGGTATAATATTAATAAATAACTATGGTACTTCATGATATCTATTCTATTTTTCTTCGTCTTCTCCCCGTGTATTAGAATAAATTCATTTTCAGCCTAAATTATTTTTTAAATTGTCACTTCCATTTTTATTGGTTTTGCACTAGCTTGGAAAAACATTCACCGAGAAAATGTGCCTTGGCACGTCCCGCGCGGGCCCCTCGGATGCATTTACGAGTCCTGTTTCAACAGCTATGGTGAAGGGCGTATGACACACCAGCTTCAGTATTTCCTTCGTGGTGTTGTGCCCGCTATAGATTACTTTAGTTCCGAGTTAGTTGAAAACTCATCCAAATTAAACAAATAGACCCTCAGCTTTTTGAGTATGCTAATATGTGGCATCCAATTTCACGGTATTTCTAGTGAATTCTTTTAAGTGATGTTATTTCCACCTATTTGGCCAACTTCCGAGGCCTTCATTGAGGGCTTCCTTGCAAACCGTTCCTGAGCCGTACTCTGCACCTGTATCAGAGACAAGCCCTGAGGTTCCCACTTAATTCTTACTCAGCAGAACTCCCATCCACTCTGCTCCAATTTGTGGCTCATTAAAGCCCACAGAAAAGTTCCCATGATTGTTAAGACTCCTGCGTGCTCAGCAGTTCTTATTCACTGTATATAAATGGGGCAATCTGAATGCTATATTGTGGCTCAAATTAATTTACCAATGTACGAGCAGAATTAAAAAAAAATAGTAAAAGATATCTGTTCCATGTTTTCTTGCTTTCTGAAGATAGTCTCTGATTCTAAAGGTTTAAAAAAATATAGGCAATAAGTACCGTCAAACAGCTAAGGACATAATTCATGCCTTGTAATGCGTGTTTTAAAAATCAGGCCTTTTTCTGGCTCATTACCCAGCCTGTAGACTTGATTTTTTTAATTAATGTAAGAACACCTTCTTTATGGCATGTTCGTGTTTACCCAAAAGTCACATCATTTTTCAAATTATACAAGGTGTCAGTACTGAGGGTAATGATCTTTACTGCCCTCATTCCAGAATGAGCACTGCNTTTTTTTTTTTTTGGCTTTTTATCCTAAATCTGTCGAGGAAAAAGAAGAATCAGAAACGTTTTTCCCCTAGTAGCGTTTGTGTGCTAGTGAGTGCTAGACATAAAAGTCGCACGGAGAAGCCGTCAGGTCTGCGTTTACAGGAGCCGTTGGTAATCGTTAGGCTCCACCAAGCCAATGCCCGCGTGTTGCCGTCGAGAGCCCGACCCCGTCCCGAGGCGGTGCGATGTTTATGTTTCTGGCGACAGCTCCTGCTGGATGAGTGGGATTCTTATTCGGTCATAGTGAGGCACATATAATGGACTAAAGACAGTCTAAGCAAAAGCAGACATGGTTCCTGTTGACTTTCACGTGTCTGAAAACCTGGTTGCTTCCATTACGTGTTCCTGATTTTAATTTTATTAGGTGAGATCACACTGTGGTGAGGAGTGGCGTACAGAACTAGTTGAGGGTTCACCCGGTAATTTCTTCTGATGGTTACAAGAAGCCGCGTCGTCTTGATAATATTACAGAAGTTAGAGACATATTGTCTTCTTTCGTTTTTTATTGTTAAAAGTAGGCCTTGGGGTTTGGGGTTGTCTTTTAAATAAATGCTAACAGAGAGACCTGTGCTTCTGTGTGCCTGAGTTGCCTGATGTAGGACTGGGATTCATCAGCGCTGCCTTAACAGAAACACACCAGGATGGCACGAAGGACATGTAAGTACTTTGCAGCAAGACATCTGAGAAATTGGCTGCAATTTTTTCTTGAAAGCATCTGATTTTATTAACTCCAATTATTTTCAGAGCGTGAAGCCTTTCAGATTAGAGATCCCATTAACCGTTATCATCCTGGATACCCAACAGCTTTCATACATCTATGATTTTGGTTCAGCTTATAAAATACTTGTCATGATCAAGACTGAAAGTCTGATCGAGTCTGAGAGCTCCTCCTTGTGCGATTTGGCTAAGGCGTGCAGTTGCCAAAATCAAAAAGGCTGTCATTCCAAACAGGAGGGCAGGGGAGCTGGATGTTGTTTTGGCAATCTTTTATCAGGGCTCATTTAGGTCTGCCTTTGATGTTGTCCGTATTTGCACAGCGTATCCTAAGTTGTCAGTGTCAGGAACATGTATGTTTGCTGGCGAAGAAGTCAGCCCGTGGTTGTATTTTGCAGCTGTCTTGATACAAATCCTCACTGTGGCGTGTTCCTCCAGTGATCTTAAAGCTGCACTATGACTGAAGCATTTGGTTTTTACCCCCATGCAGTATGAGCCTTTGCTGACGTGCAACAGATGCGGATCCTCCTGACAACACTTCATGCCCCCAGTTGTCCTGCCTCCCCTCCCAGCCCCGTTCCTCAAGCCAAGGCGATGGGCCATGCTGTGGCAAAGGCCGCCCGTGGAACTCAGTAATGCCCAGCTGTCATTAATTCAATTATCATCAGAACTCGGTAGCCCCAAGAATGGAGAAGGGCAAGTGATTCTTCGCTCCCAAATAATATTTTTGCAGAGCAGGATCATTGCCCTTGGGTTTGGTGATGAGGAACATCTTTGTAGACTTGCTGCACTTGTGAAGCTTGGTGAATTTTTAACTTAAAACCTATTAATCATGTTTCTTGAGGATTTACTTATTGAGTTTCCTACTCCAGTAAGGAACAGCTCTTTTAGTGGCTTGAAAATGTGTGATGAGACCAAGTTTCAGGCGTCTATAGTGTTGAAACAATAGAGAAGAGTCTTCCTTAGCCGTGGGGGAAAATACAGATTTCTCTCAGTGCATTAGCTGTAACTGGAGATAGATTTGCATCCTTTCTGGATGATATCAGTAAATGTTTAGTTTACTGGTTATTTTCAGTCACTTTTGGAGCTTGTGCAGAATTTTACATGATTGTTTGTGCTTGATTTGGGAACAACCTTCATATCCCGAACAGCAACCGTCATCTTAGTGGACTGTTACGGAAAGGTGAAGCCCACTCCATAGCAGTGAACTCAAGTGTAATTAAAATGTGAAAATGCATCTCCTTTTCAGCCAAAAGATGGGATTCCCCATGTTTCTTGTGCTATGGGAATCGGTGAATAACCATACCTTACCTGACTTCTCCACAGCACGCATCATCTGCTCAGTCAAACGAAGTAGGCCTCAGTATTTCTTACACCGAGAAAGCTGAAGTTGGGATTCTGTTTAAATGTCCATTTTCCTGTTTATTTCTTCTTGCTAAGAACTTTCTACTTTGTGGTGGAGCGTTACTGTGCTTGTCAGCTGGTTCCTTTTAATGTTGCTTGTTGTTGTGATATTTTTTTATTCCCATTAGGCGTTTTGACTTGGTCTGTGGAGTATGACTTTCATCTCAACAATCAGAGAACTTTGTATTGATGGGGAAGTTTATAATGAGAGAGTACCGCTAATGGAAAGAGCACTCCAGGTCTTGAGAATTGGTTGTGATTGTTGTTTTGGTTTTTTTTTTTGCCTTTTTTCCAGTAAATACTCTGAAATTCTGCCATCCAGCCCAGCTGAACTGGTGTCACTCGGCTGGGGCTGAAGTCCCAATGTTTTGAGTGTTTTTGAAAAAAAAAAAAAAAATTTTTTTTGGCTCTGATTCTTTTGATGTCGCAGTGAACTATAAGCAGTGCCAAAATTTCCTTTCAGGCCTCCTGAACTTATATTTGTGTGTAGGTGTGCGTGGAGGTGGTGTTCGCATGCGGTAAATCAAGGACAGACAGAGGAACGGGGAGAGGGCTGTCATACTCCTGACCTCTTTGGGGAAAACCCTCCCTGAACCAGGAATGAGGAGATTATCTTGGTCTCCTTCAGCACCCACAACAGAGCTGGAGGTGACAAAGTCGCTGAGGTGACAAAGTTTCTTGTACATCAGCAGCGAACAGCCTTAGGAACATAACGACTGAGGTTAATTATCATTCATGAATTGGAGATGTTCTAGCCACTGCTCAGTAGTTTTCATTCTCCTGGGCTTCTATCACCTTTCAAGGCCTGAAACAAAGCATCAAATAAAAATATGTGTTGAGAAAAGTTTGTGGATAGATATAAAACCGTCTTGAAAAAGTTCTTGTTGCTCCGGTTATCCGTGGAAGAAAAATAGAAAAATATTTCCTTTTAATGAAAATCCGTTCATCTGGGGGTTTGATGTGCTTTGCTTACCACTTTTTCATCAGGGGAAGGGAGAACAGAGAATTCTTCCTTACTATCTGGTGATCCACTAAGATGTACTACTACTTCAAACATCTGGCAGACTAACGATGCTTATTTTCAGTAACCGCAATTTGTATGTTAATTTAAATGCCTATTTTTATGCAGTCTGACACATTATCAAGCTCGGTTTCAATGAACAGAAAGCAAATTTGGATTGGAGAACTTCTGTCAAATCTCAGCCAAAATTTGCAAGATGTCTTCCATTTCCCCTTGTCTCCTCTCAAATCACAGACTTGCTTTCGAGTGCGATTTTTTTAAAAGAATAGAATGTGTGGGTTACAATTATGCTTCTCGCGTTAAGCTTTTATTTGTAAAAAATTAATATACGGTGGGGATTGTAAGTGAACATGCAATCATGCATCTCATTGTCAAGCTGATAATTGCATAGATTTCTCTCTGTTTAGGCTAAAAAAAGACAGGTGAACTCAGTTGCAATATGCTGAATCTGATGAAAATCCATAGAAAAAGCTCACAAACGATGTTAGAAATTCTGCAACAGTTTTGCTTTTTCAGTTATTACTTGAAGACAGATTTCTTTAAGGCATCTCTGTAACTTGCATTTTAATCGTATATAAAAATTCTACAGACTCTGTTGACCCCGAGGCAGATATTTTGATTGTGAGCTCATAAAATAGCATTATTATTTTAAGAGTAAATATTTAATGGACACAGCACAAAAATATTAATTAGATTTCCTGTCCTGTGATTCATAAATCAAATGTACAAGTTGTACAATAAACGTGGATGCCGTTTTAACTCAGAAAATATTATTATTCCTAATGACACTTCTTAGATGTTGTAGCATTTTCCCCTCCCAAATAGGGAGTGAGTTGGGTCATCCTCTTCCCAGGACGAATTTTAGGCCGTGGTTCTGTTTGAAATCCCTTCCACTGTGTTTCTGTGGGTCAGGGCGGAGAATGGACCTGTCCGTAAGGAAGAGCTTGGGGAGGGGGGGCTGGTATCTCCGGTGTTATTTCACAGGACATGACGGAGTTGTTAATAAATCCGTCTGACGGCTTATGAGCCAAACTGGTTGAATATCGATATCATTGGCATGATGGCCTTGGTAATGGTGCAACCTTTGGCAGGCGGAATGAAATTCATTAAGCAAGTAGTCTTATTTTGTATTTGTCTTCTCTCCAGGAAACACTGTGAAGAGTGATTATAGCACGTACGGTGAAGATATTGCTTTTTTCTGGAGCTTATAGTTATTTCTTATACATCACACGCCAGCTAAATAGACAAATATTAAGTTTTTTTTTAAACTGTACAAAGAATTGTATCCAAATGTTAGCATGAACTCGAACTGTTCAGAGCTTAAATCGGGGGTTTTGTTCTTCTTTTTTTTTTTTTTTTCTGTGGCAGCTTTTTAGAGCTGCTGACCTCGAGAGCGTTCGGGTGTTTCAGGGGATAGCATTCCATTTTTCTCTTCACACATCATGAGCAGTGAACTCCTTGATTGCTGTTGTCTGTTCCCTCTACGGAGAGCCCACTGCAGCCAACAAATCCAGTGTTTCATGCTGCAATCTAAACAGAGTGATGCATTGCAGGTGCTTTCCTCGTCTCCTCACACCTCTCAGAAACATTAGGGGGGATTTTCAACTTCCTATTCAACTTTTAAATGGAGAGTCAGGTCAGTCTTTGGATTAGAAAACCAATAAATCTTCTGACTTCGCTTATTGTACAAGTATCCCGCTAATATCTACTGGTATCGTGGCTTGCAGTGCTATGCCACATTGACCTCACCGCAGGCTGTTAGAAGGATAGCTTAATGAATATATCTAAAGACCCACCATAAATTGCAAGCAAAGAAAACGTCACTCCTCTGATGTTTGTGTATAAAAATTGAACCTTAAATTGCTTTCTCTCTTAATCATTCTTTGTTTGAGTTACCCCGTAGGTGGCCGTTTCCAAAGATGGGAGCTCCGGTGCTGTAAATAAAGTCCAGCAGGATGCAAGGTGCTGAAAAGAGTGACTTCACCAGCTCTGCTGCTCCACTGCTGCAGTGAAATGAATGATTGTTGATTTGTATTTAATGCTCAATTTCCTCCCCATTACTACAAACCATGCAAGGCAGACCTCGTTTCAGGCTATTCATATGAGAGAGCGCTCAATCTATCCGGTTTCACATCTGCTAAAAGCCCTCATGTCATACTAATTACAGTCTTCCCCCTGGAAAAAATTCAGGTTTTAAGACTAAAGAAAGATATACTTATTTATAGCTAATGCTCTGATCTGTGTGGTTTGTTATTTGCAAGCTAGAGTCACACTTGTGCAGTTGTGTATGCATTCAAAACGCAAGAGGGATACAAAAGTACGGAGCGCAAGTGTAGTGGTTGTGCCCTTCCTAAGCACTTTACAACGACAAGTGTGTTCAAAATTGAAGCCCATGATGTGTCTGCTTTTAATTTCTGTGCCACAGCAGTTACTCCTCCTCGGCTCTTGGTCTGTGCCCCACCACGGAGCATAAGGTCATATTCGTCCTCCTTCCAAAAGGAAGGAGATGGAAGACTGGCTCCAGAACGTGAGCCAGATTAGCAGTGTAAGACTTGAAAGGATCTTTTGCCAATCTGCTGCTTTTACAGGAAACTAAGGCACGTGATCTCTTTTATGGTCACCTTGAGTCTTAAAAACAGTTGTTTGTTCCACTATTTCTTCTGAAAGCTTATTCCAGTTATTGCTTAAGGGTTTTGAAAGGATTTTTCTAAATTTTAAACTCACCGTATTATCAGCATTTTTTATCCATGTATTCTTCTGCATCCTTATACTATAGCTGAGGCTTCTCTTCCTTGACATTTGCTTTGGGTGTAAGTGCTCTGGAATTGAATCACACAGAATCACAGAATGGTTCGGGCTGGAAGGGACCTCAAAGCCCCCCCAGTGCCACCCCCTGCCCTGGGCAGGGACACCTCCCACCAGCCCAGGTGGCTCCAAGCCCCGTCCAACCTGGCCTTGAACCCCTCCAGGGATGGGGCAGTCACAGCTTCTCTGGGCAACCTGGGCCAGGGGCTCACCCCCCTCACAGCAAAGAATTTTTTTCCAATCTAAATCTACCCGCTTTCAATTTGGAGGGACTAGAGCTATTAATTTAATGAGGCAGAGGAACTGATATAGATTCCCCAAATCCTCCAACCTCTCCACCTTCCCCCTCCCACCCGCGCGACCAGTTCTGTGGGAAGCTCTCCTGGAGTGCATCTCTACAGAACACCTCTGCCGGGATGATTCGTTTCACCCAGTATTTTGCTTTTTAAGTGGTCAATAGCAGACGCTTAAGGGAGGCACAGGAACTTGTCGGGCCTGAAATTACGCTCCTGGGCTGCAGCAGTCTGCAGCCTAGGGACTTTCTGAGTCAGAGGTGGTTTCTGGTTGCTTAATAGTCCTGGATGAATATTTGCTCCGAGAATTTGAATGCAGGCAAGCTTTTAGCGCTCAACATCACAGGGTCAGCTCTTCTGCAGCTTAGTATGAATTGCATAAAGACCTGCTGCCTTCTTTGTTTAGATCCTGCTTCTTATTAATTTCACATGATGCCCTGTATTTTTTCCTGTTACAGGAGGCAGGGAAAATGGTTTGCTACTCTGTGTCACAGTTTGCGAAGTTTCTCCCCCTTCAGTTGTCTCTTGCATTTTTCTTACGGTTACTATAAAACATGGCGATCTGCTGTATTTTTTTTTTTTTTGTCTTAAGCCTTTATCACGATCAGCTTTTGTTTATGTTGCATTTTGCGCTGCTTTGCATTTACTTTCGTAACTTGCTCTGGAATCAGGAATATTGTAGAAGCCAGTAACTCATTGCTACCCACTGAATACCTGATATCACTTTCAACGTTAAAAAAAAAAGAAAAATAAAAATCAAACCAAACCAACTTAAACCCACTCCTGTTAATTAGTGTTCCTTCAATCTGGGCCGGGACTGGTTTGTTTCTCCTCAGATTGAAGTTTTTTTCCGGCTGCTGGGGCTTATCCCCCATTTGATGGAGTTCTCTTTTCCATAGCCTTATACTGAATAAGCATCCTGCTTCATGTTCGGCATCGTTATCCTGATTGATAGCAGAGATAAACTTCCCTATACTTGCTGCGTTTTCCTGGGTTGCCTGCAATACCTGCCCTCTGTCCATCGCGAAACGGCTTTGCTTTGATTTGCAATGCATCCTTCACTCACGCTAGAAACTGAAGTCCTTTGCCTTAATATCATTTGCAAGCTCATGCTCCCTTTTTGGCAATTCTCATTGCCTTCCTATGCTTCTTGATATCTTCAGTCATGGTATTCTTTGGTCACCCGTTTCTCTATTGCATTTCATTTTCTTTGCTTACCTGCAGTAGCCTTTTGCCGTGAGTCTTTATCTCCCTAAGTAGAAATTTCCTCTGTAAGGTTTTATTCATCCATGCTGTGCAAGTCCCTACTAGTTATGCACACCCGAGCGGTGAGAAATTCCGAGTTTTCTTGCATCCAGGACACATCTTTAGCTGTTTTATGTTCTCCATATGTTGTCTACTTCCATTACGTTCATCAGGACTTTGAGTTCCACCAATTCATTAACTGGACTCTCTGTCAGGCATCAAAACTAACAGTGGTTTCCAGTACGTTTTTGGAAATTGAAAAGCCATTCAAAAGAATAAGCTTGCAGGGTTTTTCAGTACTCTCAACGACGTTTTTTTCCTCCCTCAGTATGAGGATTTTTGTGCTTGTTTAAAATGTGGTTCTGTACTGTAGCGACGATTTTCCTTTCAAAAACCTAAAAAAGGAAAATAAAATTATCTCACCTTCTGGCTTGTAAATCAAAAGGATGAAATCAAGGATTTGCTCCTTCAGGCTTTATTCTCACCATTAGGTAGTGTTGGTGAAGAGTTACTGTTGTTAGAGCAACAACTACTAGAGAGAAACTACTGGAGGGCAACATAAAGGCGACGTATCTGCCTTAATTGGTTCCTATGGGTATTATAAATGAAAGTTCTTATATTAATTAAAGCCTATAGATTGAGTGGAATTTTCAGTTTATCTAAGCGTGCGCCTGACGGTTGAATGGATGGCCAAGTTTTCATTTAATGAGTATAGTCATTTCCCCTGTTTTGGCTTGATTTACTCTTGAAACGGGAAAAAAGGACCATCCTGTTTTAACTCAGGAAACAAGTCATGTCAGGAGCAGATTGTTTTGTTGTTATCTTTTAAGATTGCCTTACATTTCAGAAAAATGTTGCAACATATAACAAATTAAGGAAAAATAATCTGAGATCTTTCTGTTGGAAATAAAGTGTAGCCTGTTGGAATTGGAGACTTTTAGGGGCACTTGTATTGCAGGTGTTTTAGGAGAACATTTAAGTACCCCAAAAAATCTGATTTTAAATTTCATATGACGTTATACAATGCATCATTTCCTTGTGCATGCTTCAACTACAGCAAATTATTCAACACATAAAAGTCTTTTTTTTTTAAAAAAAAATTTTTACTCCCACATGGTCATTTGCCTGTGAAATACAGATTACGTTCAGTGCTTATATTACAGCAAAGTGATCCTTGTAGATGGCCCGAACTAACAGCTTCATGTTGCTTGGGGGGAAAAAAAAAAAGAAAAAAAAGAAAAAAAAGTTTAACTCCTTCACAAGATGTGAATGGCAGAGGGGAACTTGTCCCAGTGAGAGAAAAGAACAAGAGCAGCAAAACCGTTCTATGAAAACCTATCAGAGCTGAACCAAACCAGAACGTAATTGGTATTTAATCTTTTGGATGTGATGAGAGGGGTTGTGTGTGTCTGATCCTTTACACCGTTGTCATTTTGGTTACCTTTGGCCCTCCTGTTCCACAGATTTCATGCTCCTGGAGTGGGTGTTCTTTTATACTGTTGAGGGTTACCTGAAGCGTGGCTGCCGGATTGTGTGCGTTGCGTACAATGATGTTTCTCCACCTTCCAAGGGAGGTGTGGTTAAGCACTTTTTTTTTTTTTTTTTTTTTTTTCTTTTTTTTTTTTTTTAACCAGGAAATCACAGCCTAGTCCCTAAAACATGACAGATTTACTCCTATCACGCCGTGATGACAGGAAACAATAATCTGAAGTTATCCAAGGAACTTTGATGTAAGCCATCAAAACCACTTTGCTCTGTTTTTGGCTTTTTGGGAAATGACCGAGTTGACCGAGAATATATGCTTTAGCTTAAAAACGTTCCAATAAGAAAGCAGTTCTGTAATGTAAAGTGATCAGACACCACAAACTTAGAATGTTGTGCCTCGTTAGGAGAGAAAAGCAAGTGCATACGGTTTAAATCGAAGACTTTGTCTTTGAGACAATATGGGCAGTTCGGTATCATTCAAATTCAGTATAAAAAAAAATTAATTACTACGCCAAAGAGAACCTGCCAGTGCCAAGTGAAGTTCATGGCCAGGTGTCTTGGTTGCATCACTGATTTCCTTTTGCACAAGAATCACGCTTGCTGTGTCCAACACATTGAGCCTATATGTAAAGAAAGAACATTTTTATATAGAGAGATACAAACACATCATAAATCATACGTCATTTACAATTTCTTGGTACTAAGTGTTTATGGTTTATGAGTCACAGCTGTTGAAAAGCTTATGATGAAAAAATGATACCTTAGAAATTGCTGCAGAATTATGAGCTTCAGTTTATTATTATCCTCTTTTAAAATATGGCAGAGTTTGGGTCCCCAAATTAATTTCATTCAATCTGTTTCAGCAATTGTATAAACCCAGCAGGAAAATACCTGCATAAACAGATATATGCCAACGCATTTCCTCTGAATGCTCTTTCTGTCCTTTTTACATACGTACTCGCACTGACGGGCAATACAAATGCCATTTCAAAGGCATTTTCTCTTAAACGGAGTGAGATTTTTTTCCCCTTTCCTGTATTTGCTCTTCAATGCAGAAATCCAGTTTAAATGTCAATCTCAGAAACTTTGAAAATGTGCCAATACTCTGTTGTTTGTTTGTTTGCTTGGTTGAAGTAGGCTGTTCGCGTCTGTTAGAAGCTCTCTGCTTAACCTTTAAGGTTAAGCTCTCTGCTTAACCTTCATTACAGTAAGAACACCCGAATTCTGTACATTCACAAAACCTTCAGCAAGAATCAGTAAAGACACTTTAAGCTTAATATTCCATATAGGTAAAAGATTTTCATCTGAGCAATGGAAGTCAAGTATTGCCAGCTGGATGATGTGTGTCAGCCACGTCCTCTCAATAGCAGCTGTATTAACAGTTCTTATAGCGCTGTAAATTGTTGAGGTCTAAGGATTTTCTTCTGAAGGACAAGTGGAGCTCCTTGTATTCTGGAAACTGTTTAAATTTTGAGGTCTGTCTGTCCGTCAAAATATGCCCTGGACTTTCCTTTATGCCTAGGTATCACTGGTGATGCTCGTTTGTGTCATATTCAGATGCTTCACATGCTTTGATGCATTTATCTTCACAACAATCCGGGGAAATATAAAAGCCTTGCTATTCTTATTCCTTTCTCTGGATGGGAAATTTAAGCAAAGAAGTAGCGTACAGAGCTTTCTCATGCCTGCAGAAGACATCTGTGAGAAACTGAACACTGGGAAGTGAATTCTTGTCTAGGCCTTCTATGTTGAACCATCCAGATGTCCGAAAGCACGTGAGTAACTTCATGTCCAGTGCTAGGGACAGACGTGCTTCCAAGAACTCCTTAGGACCTAGACTAGCTGTTTGAAAAGCAAAAATAAAAAAAGGCTATGATAGAGAAAAAAGTGATCCCACATGTAACTTTGTAAATTCAATTACATGCATATAAAGTTAGTCATGTTCCTTAAAAATACTGGGAAAAGCTTGTCAAGGCTTTTCTGACCTCTCCAGACTCTTGTAAGGAGTAGAGTCCTCCCTGTCTTTGCTGTTTCAAAGAGGGATTCCTGCAACTCCACTTCCCCGAAATGTGGCCTGCCTCAGCCCCGTGGTTTCTTCCTAGAAAGTAATCGTGGAGTTGCAGCCCGAAATAAGTGAAAGAACTTGTCCTGTCCTTCCATTCCCTTCAGATACAGGTTCCCACCTTTCCTCTTGCATGGACGCTAACGTTGGCTCCCTGAAGTGGCTCCCAGCAGAGCTGTGTGAGCAAAGGAGCCTTCCCACGAAGGCAGGCACAGAAACTCATGGCTGGGGAGAAAAGCACGGAGAAAGCTGGCACTGGGGCTTCGGGGGGCGAAGGGGGTGAGACTCTATAGTGATGCTGGAGATGGCAAAAACATCTTGAGCTGAAGTGGGTTGTGGGCTTTGCAGCCTCCGTAACCAGCAAATGATTGTGATGACAGGATGGTTTTTATCAATTTACAGTATTTTATGATCGTAGGTTAGATATTTGCAGACCCACAAAGAATAAAGCTGGAAATATTGACCTTCTCATGCAAAATCACCAGTGTACTTTATTTTGATTGAAAGTATTGAGATATTTTTTTTTTATCTCGTTATTTCCCTTGGCATGTCTCTAGACATGACTGTCAACTGCTTTGTCTTGCATCAAGTTACCCTCATCATCTGTTGATGTTTCCAGTCATATTGAATATGTTTAGGCCGTATGATCAACAACCATTTTTTTTCTTTTCTGAATCAGAGCTTAATTCCACCCACTCTAAAGCCTCCAAATACACCAGTAGGCAAGTAACTGCGCCGTTCTTTTCAGAACAATGGTACGCTGAATTTTACACACTCCAGCCTCTGGGGTTTTGGATTTCAAGTTGTGGTTCAAGGCTGCTACCCTGTATTTAGTTTGCTTCTGCTCTCTGAAAATAGTTTCTGACTTTTCTAAATTTGCTTGTTCTTGTGCTGTGGAAGATGTTTGTCATTTCACTGGAAAGCCATCTGCTGTTATGGGATGTGCCTGTGTGTGCAAATGAAATTTTATAAGATTGGATAGGATGGCGGTGGTCAAGATCAAATAGAACTCGTGCAAAAAGCTAAAGACAGTCTCATGCAAAGTTGGGTTGATGTGAGCAACCATTGCAACTGTCCTCTGCGGCGCCTTCGTAGGGCACTGGTCAAGGGACTCTAGGGGTCCAAGCTTGCTCCGCTTTGTAACGAAACAACAGACAGCTGCTCCTAATCTGCTGAAGGTGTGGTTGATTTCTAGAAGAAGGACTAGACGTTCCTAAGGACCCTCTCCTGAAAGGTAATGGCTGACTACGGGAGGATGGTTCTGTGTGGAGGATGGTCTTTCCTCTTGGTTAACTGCGGGACCACAGAAGGATAAAGGTTTTCTTTTATTTGTTGTGCTGACCTGTCTTGCTCCTTCTGTTTGTTTACAGAATAGAGTGTGATTGAGGCAGACTTGCACCGAAGAGGCCGTAGGACTTGTTGTCCTCACCTGGCAAAAGGAAAGGTCAGCCTTCACCTTTGAAATGGTTAGGACACGTTACGTGAAGCCACGTAGGGTGCACGAGGGGACCTACATCTTTCCATTAACCCGTGTACACTGAAAATCCAAATCTAGATCTGAGTTTGCTCAAGCATCTGTAATAACATAATGTTTGTATTTACTTTTTTGATTTTGGTCTTCTGCTCGTCCCTGTAGTAGCTGTTGAACTTGATAGTCATCGTAACAACCGACTATCCCAGCGACTGTTGAACTGACACAATGCCGTGATCTCATGTGGTGATGTTACAAGCTGCGGGGTAACACAAGAAACCACTTTTGAAATTTTATTTCAGTAGAAGTTACATTTGATATACAGCTTGCATTTGGCTTCCCTTTTCAGGCTTTCTCCCTTTTTTGTCTGAGAACAGTCACCAAACCTTGTAGTTCAGGCATGTTTAAGGCATTAAACTTACTGAGTTTTGTGATAAAAATAGCATCCAGCAGTCTACTGGCCTAGGAACCCATCTGTAGAAAGTTCCTCAAGTTTTCCAAAAACACGAATAGGAAAGTTAATCTGATTGCGTATCTATTTTGACTAATCCAGCCAATTCAATTGAGAGGTTTTATGGAGACTTATTGATATAAACCTGTTGAAGTAAAGGCTTCAAGTAACAATTTAATTTTACTTTTTTCTTGTACAGCGCTACCTTTTAGTATTTTTTCAGGAGCCTCTTATCATTTCTCCTTCAGCCTTGTTTTCAAGTACAGATCTAACTGGTTTGTACCAAAGCTGTGAAAAAGAGTTAAAATAAAAGGAAAGTTTAAGTTTTGCTTCACAACACAAGTAAATACCGGAGCTGCACAGCACGGTTACACTTCACCCAGGGCCAAAAGGAAAGGACATCCTCGCGACCATGGTGGTGGCCTGACAGAGTCTTTTGCTTAGACATTTTCATAAAAGGAAATGATTTGTCTTATTTCTTTATTTACTATCCCACGTGACGCTGAGTTGCAACGAACTGTCAGCTTGCTGCGGTTTATTCCTTTTCACGACAGACAAAAGAAAAAGAAATGTTGAAATTGAAAACAGTCATGTTGCTTGCATCTCCTTTTTTTTTTTTTTTTCTTGCTGGAGCCAGTGAATGCCCAACGGGCATTATAATGGATGGGTGTCACTTTACAACAAAGTCTTCTGTTGGCTTACGCTTTTAAATGTTTTAGCTTTCCACAAGACTTTG
This sequence comes from Rynchops niger, assembly GCA_013400035.1. Taxonomy (NCBI): domain Eukaryota; kingdom Metazoa; phylum Chordata; class Aves; order Charadriiformes; family Laridae; genus Rynchops; species Rynchops niger. The sequence continues at coordinate 102,773 of VXBH01007623.1, read as the reverse complement.
ACAGTGATTTTCTGACTGCCCCAAGTAAAGAACAGAAAATACAATTCATTTCCTTCAGTAAAACAACTCTGCTAATGTCCTTTGCACGGGAAAAAGGTTCAGGCAGCCCTAGAAACCGAGCCAGGGCTTGTCCTGTGATGCAGACATTTGCTACCTTCTTGTCTTCCAGATAACAAATAATTAAAGTGTATGTTTTGTACAGTGTCACCATTATTGACATTAATTTGCATCAAAACCAAAACCAGGCTATTTTGACATATGTATACTCGTTGTGTCTGACCTAGCTAGGTAATGGGAACAGCTGTGGTTCTTTTAGCGCATTGTTTCAGCCTTGTTCTTGGCAGCAGTCACCCCCTTTATCTCTCGGTGGCTAACAGGACAGCCAAAGGGTGCCAGGAGTTCTTCAATGCGTTACCTCCGTGGCAACTGAATGAAGAGACTTGCTTTGCAGCTGCTGGTATTTTGGTTGTAGTTCTGTGGGTAGGTTGGGCATCAGGCCTGGCACTGACTCCTTGCAGAAGCTAAACTGAATTATAAACTTAATAATTGTTTCTCCTACGCTGAGCCTAAACGCTAGTTCTTGTGTACTTATAGAGTTGGGTAAGCAAAGCCTTTCACTCCCTCTATACGCTTCTATGTAATACACAGCCCCTTTGATTTGCGTGCTCTATCTAAACTTAATCTCGAGCCACCCAGCTGCGGCTATGAGCGTGCCTCGAGAGACCATCTTTGGTCTTGGGGACTGAATAGTCCTGGCTATAGAAGGTCAGGGGACCAAACCAACAATGCTAAAAGCGATGATTATCCAGTTCCCATGTTTGCTGCAGTGCAAAAGGCCCTCCTGTAGCCTCATGGCCCCGGACACTACAAAACAGATATTGTTGGTAGAGATTATGAATTCCAGCGCTCTTTACTGTGTATATCTACTTTTCTATCTGTATATGTTGCAATAAAACAACATGCACAAGGTTATAAAAATAGCCTGGAAGTGATTGACATGCTAATAATGCTCCATCAAGTCAATAATGCTCACGTAACAAGCTCCTGAGAAAATAATATTTTTGGTCAATAATACACTTTTTAAAAATGAACTGTTTGTTTTTAATTAACCTCATGTTTAGCCATTTAGTCATGCCATGTCCGTCAAGCACAGTAGAGAAAAACACGTGCTGTCTTGAAACGCTGGGTTGTTGCCTTAAACTTTCATCTCTTCCTTCTTGGCTTTCTCTTCTGCATTCCACCTTAGCGTGTTTTGGAGGATCGAGGCAAATCATGGCTTGTCATGTTACTTCGAATTCAGTGCTTCTCCTTTGTAAGAAGGGTGTTAGGTGATTCGTCTGTGACAGAACATCCCATTATGTTGTGACAGACTGTCAAGGTGAACCTGCTGTAAGTACTTAGCAACAATATAGTGCTTCTAATGTGTCACTTGGCACTTTTTTCTTTTCTTCCTCTTTTTCTTTTCTTTTTTTTTTTTTCTTTGGCTAAAGGCTGACAGATTTTAATCCATTAAGTGATCCAGAAAAACAGTGTTTGGAATTGTGTAATGCTCAGTAAAATTGAGCAGGACAGACAGTGCCCACAAATTCCCGACAGGGAGGAAATAGGGCCTGTGGTCTTAAGACTCTTCTTGTCACATGACGTTAAGTAGTACATTGTGGGGTTTTGTTTGTATCTTTTAAAGGAAAAATTATATGCTATTGGAGGAGGTTTTTTTTTTAAAAAATGGATTCATGTCTCCCAAGGCCTTGTGATTAATCACAGCATCCTTCCGGCCCTCTCATTAAAAAAAAAAAAAACCAAACAAATTTGTACCTGTCAGCACAATCAGATTGTGTGTGGCTGAATTCATATTATAAATAGGAGCATGAAGCTGAACTTCAGACAACTTAGAGACTGCTGGCTGCTGAGAGCTTTTATGACTAAAGAGTCTTAATTAGGTGCCTAAATGTTATGTCGGAAGCCTGTCATTAAGTAATCGTTGTTTTGGCAGTTGTTGTGTGTTCACGTGTGCTCACGTAAAGATCGCATTGCCCGTAGGAACCCTCACTTTCTGTTGATGCCACATTCACTGTCTTCCCCGAAGTCAGTAGTAAACTGACGACTCCCAAAAAAATCTGTCTCATGGTTTTGAACCAGCAGATAGTTCGACATCTGCAGTAGACGACGCCCCTCAACATGGAATTACATGTTGAAAGTAAGACAAGTTCGAAGGGCTAAAGGGCAGACAAAAATGGGAATGCAATGCGCTTTCAATGCAAAAATGAGACCTGCTTAACCCTTCGGTATTTCTCTGTATTGTATTCTTTTTCTTTGCCCTGATGGTAAATGAAACCTACACCTAGTACTGCACGGGGCGAAGGTCGCAGTGATCTGAATTCCATGTAATCTTGGTTCAAGCGATTTTGCGTAGCGTGCAGAATACTACCCGGTTTTATGTAATTTTTGACCAGTTCTAACAGCATTTGATTACGCTTACCAACACTTGGATTTGGGGGGGAAAAAAAAAAAAATCTCAAATTTTTGAAGATTTGGAGAAATGGTTACGGAGTTACAACATCCTGTTGTTTAAAACTTGTCAATGAACTTACTTTCTGTCTGCTCTTTTATTCTTCATCACAAGTCCCTGTGGTACATTATTGACAACATTGGCTAACTAACAGCCGAGCTAAGAGCTTGAATGTCTTCTGTATCAGCCTTCTTTGAAGGCGTCGTTCATAAATGTACTTTCTTCCGGCTTTTTTTTCTGCAGTTGAGGTATGTTAAGTCAATGTTTTTCCATCGCTGGCTGAAATAAAGACTTAGAAAAGCTGTTTCAGGCTCATTTCACAGCAAAGAGATGAAACCGGAGATGAAATTAGGTCGATAAGTTTTGCAAAATAAATAATGGGTAAGTATGTAATTTTTCAGCTGTTTTTAAGAGGGTAAGGCAATGGCACACAAGTTGCATTGTGCTGAACAAGGCAAGACCAGGATGGAAGTATTAGTCAGGAAAGAATCGTAAAAAAATACTTTGCCTTGTTAACAATAGGGTGCTGCTTTAAAGAAAGCAAAAGAAAGATTTTTTTTTTTTTTTTAATAAATTCTCTGTTGCCTATACTGTTATGAAATGAAGAAATTCAGACCTTTTGGCTTTGCTCTCTCCATCTATCTCATGCGCCTGCTCTGGTCTGAGTGGCTTTTGCTTCTGAATCATTTTCTGAGCTGCAGAACGAGCCTTTGATATCGTTACTGGAAACTACTAGATACTTCTTTTGAACAGAGGTCAAGTGCCTTTCTTTCTAAAATGGTGCAGTGTGTACCAGTGAAGACAATACAGCTGTACAGAAAAGGGATTTTCATGAGCTCTGTTTCTTGCTGATAGGTTTGTAAGCACAGAATGAAGTGTGTTACGCTGTCAGATATCTAAGGAACGTGCCTATCGTTGTTTTATTTGTATTATGCTTAGTTTTCTGAGTCAAGCAGAATGTCTTCTCTACCTTTTTTTTTTTTTTTTTCCTGCAGAAACAGAGGAATTATTATGGTATTTTATTCTTTCATCACAAACTTTTTTTTGCTTGCTGTGGTTCTACTGTAATTTGCTTTTCTTTTTTGGTCTGACGTCTTGCTGTTTTTAATTGTTTCACTGGTGTGGAAACCCGAATGCTTAGTCTTCCATGTAAGCTGTAAGCGCCAGTTGTGTGCAATAACTTTTCCCGGGGAGGAAGAGACTCTGGCTCAGCCTGCAGTAGCATCTAGTGGGCGAATTCCCATCTAAAATGTGCCCAGTGAAATCTCTGCATTTACCTTAAAAATTCTTCTATGTGGTACAAGCCTAAATTTTTGGAACAGGGTGACAACCGGACAGCAGTGTCTTTGGATACTCTCGTTTTGGTCCCTTCATCTAATCTCCCCACCTACATACAGGTGTTTACTTTGGCCCGTGTGCTGCCTTTTTTTGTATTATTTGGCAACGTGGTGCTCTTTTTCTGTTCTTTTTCTCAAAGCAGGAAATATAGCTGATGGTAAATTGTTATTATATTGGATCTAAGCTCTGCCTCTTTAAAGTAGAACTTCAGTTTGCACTCCTAACCCCAAAGATCCATTTCTAAATAATTTGAAGATATAGATTTGTCACATCAAAAGGGAAAGGAAAGAACAGGGGAAAAAAAACACAAAACCCAACCCAAAAACCCCATGATGCAGTGAGAATATCTTAAGGACATGCTGAGCAGCTGCAATTAGCATTGACTTGAAGTTGATTAAAGCCAGCAAAAGACTGGAAACTACATTTTACTTTTTTAGTAGTGTCTTTCCTCTTTGAAAATATTGAATTAAAAAAAAAAATAATCCAACGAGCAAGACTTTTGCTAATATTGGAATTCAAGATTTGCAGAAGCTGGACACCTGTTGGGATTTGGCCTGTGTTTTGTTTTGTTTTGGTATTTTTTTTGAATGAAAAAAAGAGCATCGTTAAAGCAGATCTTGGCCCAAACTTGCTGCAAGAATGGGCTGACAACGAATTACAAACGTTGTGAGAAGGCAGCCTCCGCTTTGCATGTCCAGTTCATGGAAGGTATCAGGAGGCCACCTGAAATTTGCAGGTTTGGTACCAGATGAAGACCTGGCCACAACCACCCTTAATTAGTAAATGAAGGTGAAAGATAGGTTAGAATAAGTTCTTTTTCAAGGTACTTAGTTTGAACCAGGCTTTTAAGTTTGGTTCCTTACTTACAAAATGGAAATATTGTGAAAATTAATTGTCCAAGCCTATGCCTGTCTGGACTTTGAAGGGGATAAGTGTTGCTGAGAGGGCAAAGAAATAGAACGGATCTGTATACGGACATAAATCTGCAGAGATTCAGTCTGGAACATCTCCATAGCCGCATGTGCCCTTCTCTGGTGTTTCTCCACTCTTCGTTGACAGATTCTCAGCTGTCTGAGCGTGCTGCCTTCTCAGGAAGGGTGCTCCCTATCTGGTGGCTTCATGTGAAATGAGCAGGAATAGCTGCGCACGCTGCCGAAATCGCCAGCGCACCCTCAAGTGTGCCTGCGTTCTCCTGCACCATGGAGGAAGGGCGGAGAACCTTTGGGTGCATGTGTCCCAGGGCGGCATCCTTCACTTGCTTTCAAGTAAGGTGGAGGGGAACGATGACTAAGCAACACTGATGATCCACAGCTTCTTTCCTTCCCAGCTCTTGTTTTGGGCTTGATTTTTTTTGTAAGTATTTAGGTTTTGCTTGCAAATGCAATAAACTCACGTGTCCTTAAAACATATGAGATGCAGGGAGAAGGACTAAAGCTTGTTAGTTTATACGGAGGACTGACTGAAAAAAACCCGATATGAATTCCACGAGCAGATTAACTGTGACACTTCTGTAAATTTAGAAAAGCTCCTGCCATATTCCAGCCATCTTTAAAAACATCACATTTTAGTAAACTCAATTTAGCTGCCATATTCTTTTTTTCTGAATTTGCCTCCCATCACTACTGATTAACCAGATTATTGTGCCTGAACCAGAGCTTTCTCACTGATCCGCTCCTCTTACCCAATTATTCCCTTTACTATATCCTAATCCATAGTATCTTCAGCTCTGGACAATACATTTTTTGTTGAAGTCAGTGGAAAACTGACATACATTGAATTAAGCAGAAGCAGCAGGTTCATTATAAGGTGGAGCCAACAGACAGAGAAAGCTCTATAATAGAAGCACATGGCATTCATTTGTAGAGGCTACTAAAATACAGCTTTTATAGCTTTTTGCATGATGGGAAGGAAGTTCTGCCAACCTATGAGTAAATTGTTCTAGTACAGGCTAATGATTGTAGATTGTTTCATTTTGCTTATTACTATTTTTATGTTAATGCCAAAGAAGCCTAGACTTTTCACGTGTGTCTGTGAGAGCTAAAGGAGTCAGGTTTTCTTCCCGGAACAAAATTAAAAGGAGTACCATGCCTTAGACAAATTATAAAAATATTTTGGCCCGCAGCATTAAAACTTCAAAATGTTTAGGTCTTGTTGAATTCCCTTCTGATCTGTGTAAAACGGGCCATGCTGCATCAAGAGTCGACACACGATTCCTGATCTGAACGCAGCAGCGTGGTAGCTGTGTTTTATTTGAAAAATTGTCCAAACCCTCTGTTTTAATAAAAGGAACCATTGCCATTAATAAAAAGCTTCCTTTGAGTTCAGTGGGTTTCCATCAAACTACGGTGACTTCCATATAGTGAAATAGTTGGGTGTTGACAGAGCACCCGGTGACTTTGATCATCCGTAATTTTGGCAGGTGTTCCACACTGACTTTGTGTTTTCAGAGTACTATGGAAGGTTCTCTGTTAGCAAAATGTCCAATTCCCGAGGCAGGATTGAGCAACGCTATTTTAAAATAACTGCAAATCTAAAGGCAATGCATTGGATTATGTATGTATTCGAAAATGCAAATGTGTTTGCATCTGGTGAGTAGGTGGATGAATACTTTGGGTTTTAGCATTTTGTGATATTTTTTTCTCATCACAAATTGCAAAATCTCAAGTTTTTTTTTAATCTCTACGTAACCCAAGATGAGTATTTACTCAAATCTTCTTTTAAGGGTTTTTCATTGTTTTGAGGTAAGCTGCTTCATTCAGATTTAATGCCACAAGTTTCAAAACTTCCATTATGAGTAAGCCATTTGATTCTTCTATAATTCCAAGCATTTTATACATAACCATATATCTTATTAACAGCAGATTTCAGTAACAACCAAACCAAGGATTTCTTTTACATTTGGTGCTTGTTGTAGGAATTCAAATTGCATAATGGCTCCGTTATTAAATAAAACGGCTAGGTAAACATCATTCAGCTTGCAAGCAGACCCTGTTCCATATGACACGTACCAGTTTGCAGTCTGGTTCTGCTTTACATTCGCTAAGAGTTTACCAAGACAAATATAAGAGCAAGTATACCTTGGCTTCCTCTGTACAATCAGTTTTAAAGCCGAGGAACTTGCTTTAAAGTTCCACACTTGCGTACCTGTTGCAAAGATACCACTTCCTAAATTGGATTTTTCCTGTCATAATGACTTCACATTAAAAATTTAGTCCTGAGGCATCATTTACAACCATATAAGCCGAAACGCCACTTAATGCACTTTAAATATGTTCCAGCCACCTAACGCTGACGTGAACTTTGCTGACATCTGTAGTGTTACAGCTCTTCCCTGTACCTGGGAGCGAGAGCATCTACCTGGGGAAGACCTCAACGATAAAAATAAATAATACGGAAATATGGGTGGAAATAGTTCTTGGCCAGTAGTACAGTCAATTCTTAGTACACCCAGAGGAGGGATCACAGCCTTTTTGGGGTGCTGCCCAAGCGATGCAGCTACAATGCTCTCAGATTTCAGTGGGTCTAATTGATATAGCAGAGTGGTTGGAAGGGCTAGAAGAGGGTCAAGATCCTCCTTTCCATTCTCGTAGCATTCTGTGAGCAGAAACCCCGTTGTTCTGCGTTATGGAGAGACACCTGACACAGCAGCGTTGGAGACTGACTAACAAAAACGAACTCTGAAGGTCACTGTGGTTTCCACTCGTTTGTCACACAAAAAAAACGCAGGAGAGGAAAAGCTGTAGTAGAGGTCATGGAAATTTCTTCAGAGCCTGTCTGCCTAATTGTGTGTGAAGAGTTGCCTTGTTGCGGTGTCTTAACTGTGGTTGAAGGTCAGGGAATTTATTCTTTTTAACTCTGGCATTTGTGAAATTTGGGGCTGTGGAACTGTTAACTGTGGGTAGTTTGATTAACTGTGACTACCAGACTGAGCAGCAGGGCAGGACTTGCCTTGTGTTGAAACACTAATTTTATTTTGTAAACCGGATTAACTGAACCTGAAACTACCTTGCCAGCTCCCGTGAGAAGAGATACCAACACAGGAGATATTAAATGCTTAGGGTTTTGCCTTATTTTGCTACCTAGGTATTGGGGAATGTGGACCTTCTGAGTGAGATTCATTCATGTCCTGCCTGTGTGATCAAAGATAATGGTGGACTATTAGACCTGATGCTTTAATCACTCTTAGGGTGACTAAAGCATAGGGACACCCTAAGAATAATAGAAATCCTCCCTTTTCAGGAGTAGTGGTTATAATCTTCTGGCATTATGAGGTGTACACGCCGTCTCTAACCTTTATAGTGATTTGTCTCTTGTGGGATTCAGTCCATTCCCCTGCTTCTAGGGTCTCCAAAGCCAACGCTGGAGGTGAAATGAGCAGCACTGCAAACCACAGAGGCCATCCTCCACACTAGGACCTCCTTGTGTTCTACATGCCTCCTTAGTTCTTTTCTTTCACAGTAAGAAAGCACTGGGCGTTTCTCAGGAGACCTCTTCTAGGACTTTTGGGCCGAGTCTTAACCACTACCACCCCAAAGGCCTTCCTGCCTATTCACCCTATCTTTTTCTAGTCTAGATTATTTTCTGGATTATTTTGCTCCAAATTCTTTATTCAGGAGACTCATGAACAAGGCTAAGTCTCCGAAGTCTTGTACGCTCTCTGGGATCTAGCGGAACGGGTAGTCCTATTCTCATCTCTTTTCTGTGTCAGGTTGTCTGCTTTTTCACTGTTAGCATTTTTTCCAATGGTTGTAGCACTTTGCGCCGCGGACACCTGCAAGGAAAGTGGTTAGATTTCTTTTCCGTGTGGTCCTTCGCTGAGGCTCTGAATAAACGCAGAAGTTGGTCCCCGTGCAACACTGCAAAACTTCCGTTGTGTCCCGTTTTCTACCACCTACAAAGCCCACCAATAATTCAGCGGCTTGGGGATTTGCATTTCACTACGATTCTTTCGTATACCACGGAGGACTATGCAAGGAGAAAAGAGGTAGATTTTTATTTTTCTTTCATTAGATAAAATCCCTAATAAAATAGTATGGAAAATACTTCTGTAGATTTTAATACAGGACTAAATTTATTGGAGACTTTGGAGATGCACTGGTATAAAACAGGCAGGAGCGAAAGGTGAATCAGTTGTCTGGTCGTATTCCTGAGATCCTTCCCTTTTGCTTATGTCCTACAGCAGCCTGATGCTCCTATAATGTCAAATTCTGCAGTCTTTGTCTCATACTGTAGTGTTTATCGGCAGTTGTTGCGGTTTAGCCCCAGCAGGCAGCTCAGCACCACGCGGCTGCTCCCTCACTCTCTCCCCCGGTGGGATGGGGGAGAGAAAGGGAAGGGTAAAAGTGAGAAAACTCATGGGTTGAGATAAAGAGTATCACAACAGCATAGATGTTGTCATCTTTCTGATACTCTAACACCTTGGACCGGGTTTTGTGCTTGCCCCGTGATAGACGAGGAGCCATCCCACGTGTTACTTGGCTCTGTATCTTGAAATTTCTGTATCTTGAGATTTCTTAAAGCGCCTAAAGGAAGATGCATGACTTTTGATGGGAAATCTGAGGGACCAAGAACTTTTTCTTTTTTTTTTTTTTCAGTGATTTTTCTTTCATGGCTCTTTCTGATTGCCAAGAACTGGATGACAAAAGATGTGACTTGCCAACCACAAAACGTAGCATCCCTGTACTAATGAACGCTAAAGTGATATATTTCAACAAATACACAAGGAAGTAATACGTTATGTTTGTACCATAGCAAGATGTTTCTGCTTCTTCCAAAACTGGGAGATTTGAGGGAGTTTTTCTCTGAAGATAAATTTCTGGAAGTTCTAAAAGAAAAGGAAACTTCAAGGGAAATATTTTAATTTTTTACCTATGTGTATACACAAGAAATCTTAGCTAACTAGCTTCTGCAAGATGAGGATTTAATCCCTAGATTTAAACTTTTCATGTCCTCTAGTGGAGGTTTTTACTAGACTGCTTAAATCTTTGCCAGAATGTCAAGAAGAAAAGTGCATAAATTTGAAATAAACCCATTTTCCGCCATGTGTGAGAAGGAGAACCTGAAAAATGTGTTCTTTCTGTTTCCTATTTGATTGCTAGTGATGTACTTTTTTGGCTCGTCTTTGAATTGCTCATAATCCAGTTTTATAACTGCTTCCTTTTAAGAAAATGGAACTTTCCTCTCTTGGATCTCCTTGAAGAATTTTCTCCTCATTGCAACGCTGACGTACGTTACCTTGTGCACGTTTCCGCTGAAATGTTATTCAGAGTACTGCGAAATTAACCTCTGCCTCTGTTTAATGCAACAGTTTGAGTGTCAGGAAGTTTAGTAAACAGTTTGGAAAGGTGCAAAGTGATGTTGGTTTCTTCCAAGAGGTATGTTTTGCTTGAAAAGGGAGGGTGGAATGAGTATTTTTGCATGTCTTTGGGACCTGAGAGCGAAAAGTAATGCACTATTGCCATCTCAGTGGTGCAAGAAGGATTTAATATGGTTTGGAACGTTGTAATGCTGTCAAAGGCCAAAGTGGGATCCTAGGAATAGGCTGCAGAGTCATAAAAGTCCCATGGTCTCTCTTGGTCAGAAGGGAAAATGCAAACCAAGTAAAGCGGGAATGAATCAAGAGTCCTGGATCTTGTACTGGAGCACAGGCTGGTGCCAAATGGAGAGGAGCTGTGATGGTGTCTTTTAGCAAATTAAATTATATTTTTTGGGGGGGGAAAAGAATAGAACAGCTTTGGGGAAAACAAATTTCTCTTCGTGCCTGAGTTAGATAAATAAACCCCAAGCCCAATGCAGTTTCTGAGTTTAGCTCCGCATCCAACTCTTGACTAGTTTTCAGTTCTTGCCTACCTGGTGTCTTTATTGCAGAGATGAGCGTTTTAACTAAATGGTTTTAAATGGATTTTAGATGGTTTTAAACCTACAGCTGATGTCAAGTAAGGCTTTTGAGATAATTTCATGTGCTGTCTTCACAAACCATTAAATGATAGTAGTATAGAAAATAACTCTGGGAGGGATGCAAGCTTTTTGAAAACCCAGTTTCAGAGAGCTGTTATTAATTCCCTATCAGAGCGGGAGGGAATACTGAGTGGGCCATGTGAAGTTTGTTTATTCTTCATAATTTTGTTTGGAAATAAAAGAGAGATGAAAAAAAAAAAAATCGAGATCTGTAAGTACGTTGGAGGACAAGCTCAGAATCCAAAATTGTCTTGAAAAAGAGGAGATGGGTTTTGGTTATCTATTTGGTCTGTACTGAATACGGAAAAAATTTCTGAATGCCTCATGGCAGCCCATGGGCTGAGCCACAGTCTGCAAAAGACGACTTGTGATTTACTCGGACTGAATGTGAATTAGCGATGTCTCCTTGTTGTGAAAATACAAACATTGTGAAAAAATGTACCAGCAGAATTACAGCCAGTGAGACGTGTGATGCCATCTTTCCTCTCCACTTGGCTGTTGAAAGGCAAAGACCTTAACCGGAATATCATGACCAGTTTTGGATACCTAGCCTCAATAAAAGATGTCCAAAGGACATCAGTGGACGTGATTAGCAGTCTAGAAATTTGAAGTTCTTAAAGAAGAAAATACTTGAGGGCAAAGGGTAATATGAAACGTCTAGAAGGCTGCTGCAAGGAAGCAGAGAGTAACATTTTCTCCATATCTCTAACAGACATAATGTGCTACAGTGGTCTCAAGTTGCTGCAGAGAAGAAGCTTCACGTTCCCTAGTGTTGTTGAAATCATAAAGAGTGTTTGCATGAGTTGGGAATTTCTGCTATTAGAGGAATTTGATGGGAGGCATCTACCGGAATGGTGCAGGAGAGCTGATCCTACAGATAGCAATCTCTTGCCCTATGATTCTGTGATTTTGAAACCAATATAATAATTGGAAACCTTTTAATGCTAAATTAATACTTACAGTCCTGCAACTTCAGCATCTCGGTCAGAGTTGCATTGGGTGTGAAAAAACTACCACTGACCTGTATCACGCAGCAGACGTTATCCCTACAGCACACACGGCACAGCATCGCTGTATTTACCCCATTTCACATGAAGCAAAACTGAAGTCCTTGCATGCACGTGTCCCTTCCCCCTTCAGCAAGTGCTAGAATAGAGGAGAGAAATTATATTAAACACCTCACCTGAAAGCTGAAAGCAGCATTATAATGTGAACGTACTGCCTGGTTAGCACCAGAGAACCCAGGCAGGAAAGAGCTTGTCTGCAGGCATCACCTCCAGTGTTTGTGAAACAGCCGCTTATGTCCTTTAGACGTGCCTCCTGTGGATGGGAGTTCTTTATTATAGTGAAATATGAGCATTACCGATGATTTTATTCAAGGTTTCTGTCCCAGCAAGGAGTTTAATCGTCCGTACTGATACAGGTACAGTTCCCAAGAAAGCGAGTTTTACTGAGGTCAGTCCTGAAAGCTTTCAGAACATAGAAAATGTGTAAATATCCATGAAGTGTACTCGGTCTTTTTAACCTTTATTTTGGAAAACAAATTATGCGCTAGATGTGCATAATTTGATTAAAATCCTCCTCTTCAGCTGTTCACTCTTATTGGTTCTTGAATGCTCTAGTAACAACTCATTAGGAATTTAACATCATTGTTACTCAATATATGTGTACGGGTAGATAACGATGCGATTTAAACTGACATGGGAAAGCTTTCACTTACTCAGATTCCAGTTCGGTGAGGTGAATGCACCTCCGACAGCGTCAAACACCTAATTTGTGTTTTCAGCAAGGCAGTCAACTGTGTAAGAGAATTGTTATGGCAGGCACTCCGTGATGCCCGTCACCGCAAGTTGAGAAGGGCCTAACAAACGTGATACTGAAACATTAGTGCCTTTTCATCAGAAGGGAGTCTGAGGCCAAGTGGGGCTAAATGACCTATCCAGTGACGAACCCAAACCTGCTCTTTAACCAAAACCAGAGTCTGGTGGCGCTGCCTTGCATTTGGAGGGTAGGAGCGCCTTGCATGTCCAAAATGGCATGGGTTCATGGAATACCTGGATGCGTTTTGAATGCATCTGGCAGCTCTTCTGTTGGCAGCAAAGGACACATGTCGGCTGAAGCGCAACTTAGCTGCTTCTCCAGGAGAATAACTTTATCACTCGTGACCTGAGTTATCCTCCTATGAAGAAGATTGGTGTCGCGGTGGGTGGGAAAAGCGTGTCAGATCTTGACATAACACCTGGGCTGATAGCCTGAATTGTGCTGCGTTTGATCCCACTTTCAACAATGGATTGCAAATCCCAGGGGCCCATCTGTGATGTGCTCTACATTTCAATAGTTTATGCATGTACATCTCTGATCTCTCACATTTGCCGTATTTATTTTGGTTTTATTATAATCTTAACCTTTACGTCTACTTATTTGTTGACATAAACAGGGAATTGGAAATAGTAAGAGCTGCAGCTTAGAATGCCTGTGTTTAAAATACATAAGGAGTTGGAGTATTAAGTCCCCGTTCTCATATCCAAAGTCTGTATGGGATGTCAGGTGCATGCGAGGAACATCTTTACTTTTGTCATTTGATAGGTTAAATATATACCACACATCTCAACTCAGCTATACTTTCAGCATGCAGCAGACTCTACAAATACGTTTGGGTTACCCTTGCCCAGTTGGGACAGCATTTTGGGCACCAATATCAAGAAGATCCTTATGTGACTATTGCTCTCTCTTCCTCCAAGGGGCTACTTGGAGTGAGCTGTTGTAGTCCTCGGGTAGCCTCGGTTACTACCAACCTGCTTGCCGTGTGTCAAAGCTAGGGTTCGCATCACTGACCTGTTCCTACTGAATAAGGAACGGGAATGCAGTCACCCACCATGATCGCTGACAGCATCGCCGTGTTTCTGGGTGAGCTCACCCTCCTTTGCTCCAAAGTAAATACTCTTTCTCGTGGAAGAGATGAGGCTCCTCCAGAATGATGTGCCTTTTTGGCTCAGGAGGCATGTCCTTGAGCGCCGAGTCAGCGGCTGGGGCAGATGTGGCGCTGGCTGGTTGTTCTCGTGCTGCCCAAGAACCCCCCCAGCAGCACTGGTCCCAGAAATGGGTGAAAGGGCTTCGTTTAGCGTTGTTAATCAATTTCTAGATGGGGCAAATAGAGAACCGGAGTTGTCTCCAGACCGACAGAGGATAATGGGTAAATAACACTTTCTGGGTAGATTTTTGATACGGGAACCCCCCTGCCTACTCTGTTTGCTTTCTGAGAACAATCCAGGCAATGAGGTGTGAGCATTCAACAAAATAGGAAACTTTAATAAAACAACTCAACTTTTTGTTTCTGTGAAAATTTTGAGCTCATTGTTTTTAGGGCGGTACAAGAAATAATTCCGAGGATTATGCGCCTCTGACTACTGTATTTTGAATGTGAAAGCTTTCAAGAAACTGTTCTAGAGTTTATATGACAGCATATAATGCGTTCATGGGCAGTTTTGAAATGGAAAGAAGTCCTAAATGCATGGAATAGATTATTCGTTAGCCATTACTCACCTACTTCTATTAGGTGACTGCCGGTCATTCCCATTAAAGCTCTGGATTCCTCAGGCAGGCCTGGCAAGCTTCCTTGCCGTGCGTGGTAAATGAAGCTAATTGCATTGCCTGTTCTCTGGTTTGTTTTCCAGAGTGCATAAATACCTTTGGTTTTAAAGGCAATATTGAGGTAAACATTTGTGCTGCTGCTAAATACCATTGTGGCACCAGAGAAATACTTCACACTTTAGCACCGGCCATNTTTTTTTTTTTTTTCCCCCAGTTGATTATGCTTTAGAGCACAGGCTTGCTGAGTGATAACTCTTGCAATAAGTGCATGTGCACGGTGGGGTTTAACCTGCTCTCCTCCATACACGCTGCCCTGGTGGGCTTTCGGTTTTCCTTTTTTTCTATTTTTTTTTTTTTTTTTTTTTTTTGTGTCCAAATAACTACTCAGCATCTGGGCTGATATCCTCAGTGGAGCTGGGCTGTACATCCCCTGAGCTTTTTCTTAGTGCGCCTTCTAGAAACCAGAGGGTTTTGGGGAGGGGGGTTTTCCGGGGGTGCGGGTTGGACTGAAGCTAGGGTGGTTCATACAAGCCAGCACCGTCCAAGAGTTGCAGGCACTGCCATGTGGCTGAGATGCTGTGACTAAATGAGGGGGGAGAAGATAAAATCAGGTCCCTGCCTATGGATGGACTTTTCTTGGAGCAGCTTCATTATGTCTGGTTTTGGCTCGAGAGAACGCTGGCGCTATCAGCAAGCTGGTGCAGGAAACTCAGCCTGAGACTCCACGGGCAGCGTGTCAGCAAGTGGCTGTCTCGGCTCTCAGCAGCTACCAGAATCTCACCAGGTGGGTACCGGCAGGTTGATATTCAGCCTTTTGTCGCAGAGCTGGTCAGTGGTACACCTCTATAAATTTAACACAAACCTACTTGTTGATTGAAAGAATCACTTTTTTTTTTTTTTTTTTGTGGTTCTTAAACTGTACTGACGCTCTTCATGGGACCACAGAGATGTCTCGTCATTCTCCTCCAAGACCTGGTTGATCATTGTAGGTTCGGTCATATTGGCTTGCAGGAGCCCGATGTCTTAAGAGACTTCATAGTCCACCTGCTTCAGGAAGTAGACCATGGGCTTTCATGGCTACTCACTGTGTCAGTGATGTGATTCCCAGGGACGTTTTTAGGTGATTTTTTACTGTCTGCTTTGTTGCCTAGATGAACTATTTACTGGATTCTTAGATTTGGAGGAGGGACTTACTTAACTGGATTAAACAGCTGCTCAGTAACAGGTAATTGTGCATGTTGAGTGCTCTAAAGAGTGGAAAAAATTCTCCTGAGGAGGCTGGGGGGTGCAAGGCAATCTTAGTCTAATATTTTTCTGTGAGGAAAAGGTCTCTCTATCCCCCAGTGACGGACAGGAGATGGAAGAACAGAGGCTAAGCACATAATAGTAGCCAGAAAAAACCGCTCTGCAGACCATATCAAATTGGGCATCAGGAAAGCATCAGGAAAACATAGCTTGTTCTCTGACATTATAAGCTGCAGTGTTCAAAAGTGATTTTTGTTATTCATTACGTCCATGTTTAGATTTCATGTGGTGGCTTTTTGAAAGGACATTTTATTGTATTTATGAGACAGATGTAATGGTAAGGAAACTGTTTTTCTTGTGTCAAAAATGTCAGTGAACATCGCTGCATGGAAGGCAAGTGCTTGCATCGTTGCAAGGGTTTGTGGACAAATGTGTGGGTTTTTTTCATTTCTTCTTCCTTTGGAATACATAATGGTGAGGGAAAAAAGACATTAATTGGAGTTGTAAGATGACGGTGTGTGTTCAGTCTGAGTTCTGGATCCCTCTGTTCCTTGTCTTCTACATCTGACTTTTGCAGAGGCTCATTTTGTTTATCAGAGCACTGGAGGGGCTAATGGTATGGTTTCTTTGGCTCCTTCGGCATGGTCAGCAAGTCCTCTGCCTTTTGTATTATTGTTCATTTAAGAAAAACAAAAAAGAGTGGTGGGGAAGATTTTTGGGGGGCAACATTGGATGGTCTGAGTAGCATAGAGGCCTTGAAAATAAATAGGTGATTCAGCCCGATGGGAAGTGTTGCAATTTGGGATAACCTTCAGAGAAAGAAGAAGGGATGTGGTGTGGTGACACCACCACGTGAAGCTTTTCTGTTAATTGAAGGAGCTTAATCCACCTTGAAAGCAAATTATCTCGTAATATTGCATTACTTGTCCTTCTGGATGTGATTCTCTTACCTGACCATTTTAGGTGACCCGAGTGAATAGCACAGCAGCTGCAAAATTGAGACTAACCTGAAGGAGCTCAGTACCAGAAGATGCTGAAAGTCCTGAAGTCCTACTGAAGCTATTCCATGACTTCATTGCACCATAAAGGCATGTTTCCTCACTAGGATTAAAAGCAAAAAAATCCCACTACGTTTCTAGTTAACGGGATTTTTTTTTTTTTTTTTGTCCCTGGTATTATCCGCCCAGACATCCCATTACGGCGGCAGAAAGATCTGTAATGGGCTGCACCTTGATTAAAACTCCTGGCATCGATAATGGCACAAGCCTGTGCGATGTATTACCATCTGTGTGGATCCTGTTTGTTTTTTCCTATGGAAATCCAAGTTTATACAAGGGCCATCAGATGGAACCTCCACGCCTTTATTATTACTAATAGTGGCTAGGAGTGCAGCTCCAAATGATGCATAACATTTTTTTCAAAGTAAACCATAAGCCAAGTTAAATGAACTTTAAAAGTGAACATGATTCATAACAGATACCATTTTAAAACTGACCAGACACAGCAAATGTAAATTCTGTCCTTTTAACTGTAAAATGTTTAAGCTTATTTGCAAAGGAGTTTGAAAAATTAAAACCATACCTTCTCTGTATTTCTCCAGCCATGAAGGAACAGCAGAGTTTGCGTATGAAAGGATGGCGATACAAACTGTATAGACAGACTAGATGTCTACTCGAATTATGTTGCTTGTTGAGGGGAAGTCTTAAACTGATGATCACATATAATCTGTAATGTATTAAAAGCATATTCTTTATTGGAGTCCCCATATTACATTTCAAATACATTTCCATGGAATGTTTCAAAATGTCATTTAGAATTATTACTTTTTTCATTGAAATGGCATGTGTCCCCTCAACACTCATCTAGGACTTTATTATTATGATTCTTTGGACAGTTTAAAGACATGAGATCACTTTTTGTGGTTTTGTGTGCCTCACACCACCTCTGTTCCTGCTGCGGTGCCAATGCCAGCTTCGCGTTCCCCCCCAAACAGTTTAGCTCCAGCCTCTTGGCCTGCGTAGGTTTTGTTCCAGTTGATCAGAGGTTTGGCTAACTTAAATATTTAGGCAATATATAATAACTGTATCTCAAACAAACACTTATTATAACCATCACTTGCAGTGTTTACTATCATTAAGAACTAGAGTTACGGCTTTCATTCTAGCCCCTCTGTTTTTCAACTGGTTTTTTTTCCTTGTTTTTTTTTTTGTTTTGTTTTTTTTTTTTTCATGCACCCAGAGTGATTTCTGTCTCCTGGAGGGTGATTTTGCAATAAGAAGGATTTTGAAGAAATTGCAATTTGAAAAGCTAGAAGTTAACAACTAAATGAGAACCTTAATTATGCTATAGAATTATCCGGAGTGTTTACAGCCTAGCAGCAAAACTGAGCTCTTTTATATACACCAATAATACTCCGTGAGAAACATGATTTTTCGGCACGGATGATGGGCCAGGAGCCGGAACTGGACCAGTGCTCCTTGAAGTCGGTGGGATTGCAAGATGACATTAAAGCACTTAAAATGCGAAGGCTGCTGTGCTGAAACAGGAGACTCCAAGAGAGCATCACCTCAACCAATTTAAATCAGCTTATATTGTTAAACAGTTGAGCTAACTTGAGCCTACTTCTGGTGACTTGGCTGTACCGTGTCTAATAAAAGCACCCCAGCTTGGGACAGGCTTCAGATGACTCGACAGAGGTGAGACACCTAAGAGAGGGTGCTCCGAGGCCACGGGACAGTTACCTGTGTGTATTTTCCTCCGCTCCTGTTTCACGTAGGACAGTGGAATTTAGTGGAAATATCCCACATATTTCGTTGACAAAGAAAAAGAAGCTGCAAACACATTTTAACAGAATTCTAGTAGGTTTAAAGCAATGCTCTCTTTTGAGTGATTCCTTTATCTGGGTTTGCCTGAGGATCGTCTTGATACGTTCACTTAAGTCCAACTCTAACAAGTTTTGTTAAGTGCTGTGATTCAAGCGGTAGCTCGTGGAGATGTGCATGTTTAAATATCGTATTTTGTTTACAACTGATGGCTTCAGGAGAGTTCTCAAAGCTACTTTTTCGTAACTGATGGCTCCTCAGCTGCTTCTGCATTCCAAGGAGGGGAAATCCTCACCTTGAACAGCTCAATGAGAACAATGAACTTTCTGATCCTACAAGTGCTAAAAAGAACAACAGGTATGTGGATCATGCTGTCTGTTGGCTCCAAATAAACGTCTGCGACAGGAGAGTTCAGACGTGTGTGCTGAACTCCCAGCACGTAACCTGACCCCTTGATGGCCAACTGGGAAATCAGAGTCCCTTGTCCTCCGGTGACAGTGAGCTTTGCGGGGCGGCTTTTCCCAGCCAAATAAAAGCCCCATTCTCCTTAATATCAAAGTTACCTTTATTATGTGTGTTTATTTATGAAAGAAAGAGATAATATTTAAAGTCGGTGGTTGTGTCTCCTCTCCCTGTGGCGTAACATCCATCCAAGGTGAAAAAGCTGGAAACACTTCTGACTTGCTGAGATTTCTTGCACGTGTAGAATAGTCAATACATCTCAGGCTTCTGAGACCTTCTAGTTTTCATTAAGTTAGCTTGTATTTCTTGTATTTCAGCATGCCATCTCAGGTGTTTTTTCCCAAGAAACCTTTGTTCCAGATCATCTGACTGTTTCAGGAGCACTTGAACAAGAAGAAAAACACGACAGTCAATTAAAAACCAATTTTTTTGCTCTGGTATCATTAATCAAATGCACAAGCAGTCCCAGCACTGACACCTGGCAGGGTTAATGTTTAAGACCTGTGGCAATTACAGCTCCCCTGAAAATCGCTTGGCCAGCAAGTCACATAAAAGCCTGTGATTATGAAGGAAATGGGAATTAGCAGAAAAAAAATTGGGGAAACCAGTTGAAATACACTGGTAGCAAGGAAGGCAGAGAAAAATCTGACTGATTGGAGCTCCCCTGGGGAGAAGAAACAGGGTCTAGGGGTCATTCCTTCACCGAATTAGTAGTGTCTGTCATATGAAACCAAAATAAAGCAGGAACAGAAGTAAAAGATTTTCTGTAGAGAAATTGGACTCTGTTCTCTTGCACCTACATCTCAGGGAGGCCAAGTGCAATTAGTGGGCTGATTTTTCACTGATCCTCATTCAGCTGTAATTCTCTTCTCTCCGACATATATTTCTTGGTAAAGAACACGATGCCCGGAGATTTGACATACGGCTATTCTTAGCAAGGAACAGTTCAAAGATCACTCCCAGCCGTTGTGTCCATGGGCTCCTTGTCCAGTACGTCCTCTGTTTTGTGTCTTTGCCCTCCCCAAAAGTTACTCAGCTAGAGTAAACACAGCTTTAAGGAAAACCAAGCCTCTTGCGGTTAGAGCAGACTACAGTGCATGTGCTCGCCCTCCCTGAAGAACATTAGCTGGAAGCTTTTTGTGCCAGATGCAATCGTACCTGCAGAAAAAATCTGGTAAGTAAACAGTAGTTGAAACAAAGAGCGATGACTATTTGATGCCAACTTTTAAATATCAGTTGCTAAAAACGCATTAGCTCGGAACTATTGAAAAATCTCTTCGTACCAAACGTGGTGCCTTAATCTTAGTTTTATGAACTTAATTTAGCGTTAGGGAAATACAGGGAGATAGCGGGTGGCCCTGCTTCCCACTTGGGCAAAGATCTGTTTCACCCGAAGGTTCTTCTCCACTGCAAGAGCTTGTTCTGGATCCATGAACGGTAACTTGTCGAGCGCCCCATCACAAACACCTCGGCTATCTCACTGTGTTGAAAAGTGTAATTAGCCTCTGATCTAATGTTAACTTACTTGGAATTGTGACATATTCCAAAGAGCAAGTAATTAATTTCAAATTCTGGGACCAGTTCAGTAGTGATGGAGAAAACAATTGATGAAAATGCCAAGCCACGGTGAATGGAACACTGAGAAAGCTCTGAGGCAGTGCCAAATTACTGTGAAAATTCTGGGGTTTACTTCCAGACCACTATCATGCAGCTTCAACGCTGCAACTTCAGCGCTTTAAGTAGCGCAAAGCTCGTTAGAGCAGAAATTACCCCAAAAACCCTCAAAAGACAACACAGGTATTTGAATAGGCAACAAAGTAAATGAAGGCTTCAAGTTGTTTTGGGGTCTGTCTTTGCTTTTCCATATCTGTTTTTCACCATTTCGCTGCGTTTCACGAATACTAACTGCCTTATAGTTTGAATTGAGTTTTACTGTAAAAGTGCCAATATGGAAAGCTGTGGGCATTGCCACTTATTTCTAGTGAAAAAGCTTTGTTTTACAAAAAAATAAAGTAAAATTTAGGTCAACATGCACAGTAAGTTACTATTGATGACGTTTTTATAAAAGTTGATGGTCGATCTCTTGTTAAGACCTCTGCAAATCAATCTTTGTAGAGTACAGCAGGGTGATAATAATAATACTTGTTAACTTTTTATAATATCATGCATCAATGTGCTTACAACTTCACAGAGTACTAGATGTATCTAAGTGTAACTGGTAGTTATTCTTATACATTGTTAGTTAAACCACCTAAAATATTACTTTGGTTATTTTACTTCTTGTTGCCATGTCTACAAACTCAGCCAAAATTTTGGTCAGTCTGAAATCTTTTTCATCACTGATAATTAATCTTTTAGCTCCAGGTTTTCTTGACACCTATGTTGGTTGAAATGGAATGTTCTGAGTGTGCCATTGCTCAAAGTGTGCTCATCGCTGCCAAGGCCTAATAACTGATCAGAATTTCAGAACGGTGGCAAACTTTTTAGTAAGGGGACATCACTTTTATATCAGCATTTTCCAGTATAGAGCTGTACTTTAAGCTGGGATACTTTTGAAAAACGTGTTACGATGGAAGAAATGGTTTGCTTCGACGACATGTAATACACAACAAAAATGAAGATGGAGAGAAAAGAGGGTCGTGTACTCTAAATGAAAATACTTTCGAGATTTTCTGTTTCCCAAATGAAAATCATTATTCCTATTATTTGTAATAACCAAAATAGAACCTACTTCGTTTCACTGAAGTTACTTTTTGTAAAGCTCAGGATCGCTGAGGCAACAGAATAGAGAGCATTACTGGAAGATGTGTATGGGTAGAAAGTCCCCATGGAGAAGAGGACGTGACTGCGGTGGGCGGTCCTGTGTTCACGGTCTCTATGCCTTTAGGGCATTACTATACGGTACCAGTTCTGCAAAACTCACAGTTCATGCTCAGCATTGTTTTCTTTGGGGCCAGTGGATTCCTGGCTTGCTCAAGATAAGCGTGTTCCTTACAACTATATAAAGTTACTTCGAAATGATCAAGGAGGAAAAGGGTATAATTTCAAGTAGCGGAATGGTAGAGGCAGTAAGACGCAATTCTCTGTGGTTTTAAACATGCCTACGAAATACGTACTGCTTTCAGAATAGAGACTAGTAAAGAGAGAGGGAAACGAGGAAGAAGGTCTGCCTGCATATGTGTGATGGGGTTTGTCAGGTCCTGAGTGAGGAAGGACCAGTTGACGTCCTTCAGACTCCCAGAAGGAAGGAGTCTGTCCCATGAGGTGAGGAACCGGGCAAGCGACGGAGCCTTCAGCAAGTGGGGCTATCAAGGGAGGAAAAGGTAACGAAGTTACTGAGAAATGTGTCTGGGAAGTGGCGGTGACGTTAAGGGGATTTTCTGCCTTTTCAAAATGGTTAATAGATTTAAAATAGTGCCCTGGTAATGTAATTGGTACTAAAATCCTCGTGTTCCAACTGCAGAAATATATGGATGTTTATATACTATGAAAATATGTTGTATTACGCATTATGAAAAATATGAATCAATGTAGAAAGACAGTTAAATTAACCCCAAACTGGCTATTTTCTTGTATATTTAAAACATCTGGTATAGAACAATGCCATATTCTGCATTTTGTGTATCTTAAAATGTAGACTGTTTTTCCCATTTCCACTGAGTGTCTTTCCAGTAAGCACAGCTCATTCTGGAAAGGGGATTGTTTGGGTATTTTTTTTTCCCCCTAGTTATACTATTGCTAAAATGACATGTGTAGACTTAGACAACAGGTAAAATACTGTCAAGACATAGTAAAAGTAAAGTAGTTTAATCGAGATCTTTCTTTTCCGTAGTCTTTCCAGTTTCAGTACCAACGTGTCAACTGATTTCAGGTATCACTTTATTAGACAAAATATACGTAACAAACTGATAATGAAATAAAAATAACAAATCCTTTATATTAACTGAGTTGAGGCCTCCATGATTCAGTACTTGAGTATTGCTTCCAGTCTTTTATTTCCATGATATTTCTGCTGGAATCTTGTTTGCCTTTTCAAATGCATTGTTGAGCTTTGTGTTGATATCTATTCCAGATGTTTTCAAGTTCTGCTAATTTGTTTTCCATACGATACCTACTTACAGAGCCATTTCACTTGTAGTTATTGCAATTGTATCTGCTAGCTGCATTCCCTTCTGGATGTAACATTTTTCTTCCATCAGGATAGGTTTTCCCACTGCTTCTGCTATTTATTTCTGTATTTCCATAGTAGTGTCCAGGTGCATTTGAAGTCTGGCTTACGGGCCTGCAAGAGTTTACAGGTTGAGGTTTGGAACTTGCAAGCGGGCAGCAACGTTAGTTTATACAAATTGTTTGTTGATTTTAGAAAACTAAATCAAAATTAGATCTCAGTTTGGGAAATAGAATAACACAGGATTCGGGTTGTAGTAATCACGCCTAATCTCATCCATTATGCAACGAACGATTTAAACATTATTGTAAATTCTGTACACGGTTAATGGGATTTAAGCATGCACTTACACACTTTGCTGTGCTGTGCTGTACCCGTGGTATTTTATGTGGTTGTACAAAATATCTGATCCTTTTCTGACGCATGATAAAAAGTAAAATAAGAAAAGAGAATTACGGTAACCTGTCCAGATCTGAGCACTTCTATATTCTGGGGTTTTTTAACGTCCAAACCTGGATCTGAATCCCAGTTTTGCACTATTGGAACATCTTCAGTGCTGGCTAATACATTTTTCTTGCTTTCCGGATCTCTCTCTAGCTATTTGCAGCTTCTCCAGTTTCTTCTTTTGGCCCTCTCTTAGCTCTCAGCTTTGCTTTTCTTCTTTAGTATGCTTCTTCGTTAGCAGAGCTTCAGACTTCAGAAAAGTCGTTTGAGCGTCAGTTCAGCCCAATCGTTCTTGGCCACTCCGGCGTTCTGCAGAAAGTGTTTTCGGTGAGGGGGTCACGCAAGGCACCTGGCCACCACGTGAGATCCTGCAAGTGCAGAGCAAGCACCGCGCTGAAAATCGGGCAGGAGAGGCTTCAATTTGTAAGCATACCTAGCTGAATTTATAGACATTTTCCAAAGAGATAAACAGCGGCTTGACTGAGGATCTCTCCCTGAAAAACTTGGAATAGGTTTTATGCGTGATAATAGCGGAACTGGCTGCCCTGGGGCTCGGGGCTGGGTCCCCGCAGTGCCGTCCCCTCTTGCTGAAGCACCGGGGACGAGCTTCACAGTGCCTTTCATGAGCACTCCAGAGTAACTGGAGTAACTGGTTTAGGAGAAACCCAGCGATGAGAGCGAACAAAAATACAGGAAGCTTTGCAAGATCAGGAGCTCCCAGCATTTTAAAGGTCTATTGATAAAGTCATAGTGCCTACTAATTCTGTTACTTCTTAATTTGCAAAGTGGTTTTTTTTTTAATAGCGAAGACAACAATGGCACAGTGTGAGCCGAGTGAGGTTGGGTTCATTCTTTAACTTATTAGGGCCTTTCTAGTTTGAAAGGGTTCATTCTTTAACTTATTAGGGCCTTTCTAATTTGAAAGTGAAGGTTATTGGGCAATACTAATGCATAGTTCTTCAGCTTGCTTTATTCTGTTTTGTTCCTGATATGATGAGCACTCAGAGACAGCCTGTAAGATTATTCCTTCAAGAAAAACAGCACGAAAAATTGCAAAGAAAATCTTTTTCTTACCAGGTGAAGGGAATTTGAAGAACTGGACGCGTTCCTGTGCCACCTGCTCTGGGTGACCCCGCTCTGGCGGGGGGTTGGAGGGGATGGTCTCCAGAGGGCCCTGCCAACCCCTGCCGGCCTGGGATTCTGTGAACTACACACAGAAAATACAGGCGTGATAATTTGTGGTTTTACAGGTACAGCCATGATGACTAATAAGATAAAATAGAATAAAGAGTGGAGTGGAGTGGAATGGAATGGAATGGAATGGAATGGAATGGAATGGACTAGACTAGAATATTTTTAGATTTTTAGTAATATCTAGTATTTAATGAAAACCTTTTTATTTAGTTATTTTCTTGATAAGAGTGGCTGAGTATTATTTTTTCCCTTTTACTAAGCAGAGGAGTTGGTCTGTATGGGGCTTGTTAACAGGAGACAGTCAAGGTCAAGGGGATTTCAGTGGTAGATGTAGGAAATAGTTATACAGTTGGCGTCTGTAACGCTACATAAGAACGTGTTTTCTAGTGCAAGACAGGTTGGTAAAACATCCCATTTAAACATTGCAATAGAAGTAATGCCAATTGTTTTTTTGAGTTGGGGGTACACGGTGATACATGATGTAAGATTCTGAGTCATACCTCTAAATGTCACGTCTCTGGTGTTCCTGCTAATAACCAGAACTTTTGCCAGCAATAAACTATCCATTGTGAAAATTAGGAAAGGAGGCACTTGAAACGCAGTCCCTTCCTTGTAGAGATTTTTAAAAATGTAATCACATGAAGAGGTAGAAAAATACATTTCTGCTTTTCAGCTGCAGTACTCCAGTAAAGCAGCTATTGAGTCGAAAATGTTGAGAAAACCTGTAAAACCTGAGGGGTGGAGGCTCTACTCAGGAGGAGGAAAGGAGCGGAATTAATTTGGTGGCCTTGAAAGTGCAGATTGTGACATTTTAAATACTTCATACAATTAGAATATAGTGAAAATGCCACGTGTGAATCGTGAACATGAACACGATGTGTCTGATGCAGTCTTTCCTGTTGATGTTGGATTTAGCAGCGAAGCACTCGGTCCCGTTGAGTTCTCAGCCCTTGACAGCTCTGAGGAACCAGTTTATGTTCTTGTGAAAATGTTCTTGTGGTTGAGTTTTGTTGGCTGAGCTACCCTCATTTTTAACATCCATTTTAAACAGGATTTATTTTTTTTTTAAATATGTATTGAGAATTAATGCGAAGGGGAGGTTTTTTTAAGCTTCTATTAGGAACTGAATGACCCACAGCCATTTATACCATGCAAAATCTCACTCTTCGTTTTTAGGTCAGGTTTCCCCAGAATTTTCGTAATATACATGCTAATGCTGTAGGCCATCTATGACTCTAAAATGCATAGTAAATCAACAGGTAGGCAACAGGGATGGAATTGTTTAGCCAATGTCAACAGAGAGAACGAAGCTCTGTTTTCTAACATTACCCTTGGCATTCATGGAGAAATGTAAAATAGACTTGAAAAGTTCTGGTGGTCATGACTAACTCAATACCAGCATCGTACTCCCAGCATCAGACCTGCAGTAATTCTGCAGTAACCTGCTCCATCACCAGTACACCATACCCAGCTGGTTTTGTAGGGCTTCGTGAGGAAGGAACCTAAGGAGTCAATAATGATGGTTTCACAGAATCACAGAATCATCCCGTCCAACCCCCTGCCACAGCAGGGTCACCCAGAGCAGGGGGGCACAGGAACACGTCCAGGTGGGGTTGGGATGTCTCCAGAGACGGAGACTCCCCCACCTCTCTGGGCAGCCTGTGCCAGGGCTCTGCCACCCTCACAGCAAAGAAGTTCCTCCTCATGTTCAGGTTGAACTTTCCATGCTCAAGTTTGTGCCCGTTACCTCTTGTCCTGTCCCTGGGCACCACTGAGAAAAGCCTGGCCCCATCCTCCTGACACCCCCCCTTTCAGTATTTATAAGTGTTGATAAGGTCCCCCCTCAGCCGTCTTTTTTCCAGACTGAAGAGACCCAAATCCCTCAGCCTTTCGTCCTAAGAGAGATGTTCCCGTCCCCTCAGCATCTTGGTAGCCCTTTGCTGTCCCCTCTCCAGCAGTTCCCTGTCCCTCTTGACCCGGGGAGCCCAGAACTGGACCCAGCGCTCCAGGTGCGGCCTCCCCAGGGCAGAGCAGAGGGGGAGGATGACCTCCCCCCACCTGCTGGCCATGCTCTTCTTGATGCCCCCCAGGATGCCATTGGCCTTTTTGGCCACAAGGGCAAAAGGGTTTAAGAAAGTCGGAATTAATAAAACTTCTGCTTTTACCCCCCTTGTGCGGGTCTTTGTCTCTCAGATACATCACGCATCTCTCAGGGCAGTAACGCAGGCGACGTATCAGGGAAAGGCAAAGTTGCTAATGTGAAAATTGGTCTTAAAGATAAAATTCTGTCGGAGAAACACATTTAGTAATTAACTGGAGCAGGCAGCAGTTTTCTTGGCACAGCTCCGTGTGGTTTCCGCTTGCTGTGGTCTCTGCTAAAGAAAACTTTGCTGTAATTACAGGTTAAGCCGGCATGCAATGTAAATAACACAAATAAAGCTACCTCTTTTTTTATCGTTTTGAACTCTGTTGGGTCCTGTTATCTGGTACGCCAACTAATCCTAAATCTATTGACATTCCTCTTCAGGAAATGAGGATAGTTAGGTAGTATAAAACTATATTTTAAGGGGATATTGGCTTTTTTAACAGAATGGTATTAATACTTAGGGGTGCATATATCTTTGAATGACATTTTGTGTGGCTTTCTAAAACAGAAATAATTACGAATAAAAATAACAGCTAACAAAGAGAAATGAAATCCCTAATAGAGATACGAAATTTAACTCCCTCTCTAGGGTAACTCCTTCAGGAATATTTCCAGAAAGAAATTCTTTTGTTTCTTACTTTTTGCACACTGTGATTTATATCACGGTTCTCTAGGAATACCACCTGCATGTTAAAAAGGTTTATTTGAAGAAAAAATATTTTTAAAGCGCTGTTCTGTATCTGTTTTCTGTCTTTACATCTCCTTCAGTGGTATTCTTAGGAACGAGCTATTGCAATTACTGGGTTACTTTAGACAACATATTCTTATAGGAGAGGTATGGGATATACCCATAATACGGCAGGTACGGATGAACTGGTGCACCTACACAGACCTCCTGGGACTGCCACAGGGCTCTGCCCTGGGGGATCCCTCTACGTAGCCGTGGTTGGCTCAAGAATGAATCCAAAGCCACTTTTTTGAAAAGTGGCTTACGAAAACCTGGCGTGCTGTTCGGAAATGTTGCCTGTTTAAGGTCGTGCTTCAGAAAGTGGGGTTTGTAATTGTCTGATACTTATCTTGCATTAGCGGTCTTCCTTGGTGCGCTTTTATATTTGAACGTGCCAAAAATAAGAAAATTATCAAATTGCCTGTGGCTCTGCCACGAGTAGGCGATACTTGTGCCTGCCTGGTTTCACGTTTAGGTTCAGGCACTGAGTGGAAAGTCTATTGAAGCAGCTTGAGGTTAGTTTGGAAGGCTTTGTGGGTTTGATCCCGTTTAGAAGATAAAATGTTTTAACCAAACCTATTGACGTTATACATTTTAAAATAAAATTAATTTCGTTATCCAGGGAAGAATTTATGCAGATCCCTACTTTTAAGATTTTAACATGCTGAAATTTAAGTTTTTTAATAGCTCCCTCGTACATCCGATTCCTAAATCTTCATAAAGTAGAAGTAAAATCAGGTGCTATAACTCTTTTCAAGCAGAAAAATCATGCATTGAGAATAAGGGCAAACCTGTATTTCATTTTGAAAATAATCTGGAATTTTAACTTTTTCAGTTGCGTAATAATATCTTTCTTATATGTAAATAACTGTAAAGTATTTGTAGAACAATAAAGATATACAGTAGTGATCGGTTTTTGTAACTACTAAAGAAAACATTACATTTCAGGGACTGCAAAACATTCCTAAATGGGCTGGACGTGGTCACAAATTGCTTTTCAGTTGTGATCAGCCTTCCCTAATGAATTTGGACTTCCTAAAACTTCTCAAATTGAATCTGTATGCACAATGTTTCTATGAACTTCTCAAATGCTCACAAATAATTGCACTTGGCAACAGATCCTTTGAAAAAGGATTGTATTTCCTTTTAGAAAAATTTAGCTGGAACTATGCAAACTTATTGGTGAAACAAGTAATGGTCCTCCAGAAGATTCTGTTCCTTGAGAATCTCAGCCCTTTCGCATTCAAACGCGTGATGCAGGTTTTTGTTTTGGGTACCTCTCGGCAGCTAGACTTTGTGAAATTAATGGATAATTTTATTTAGAGAAGTTTGTAAATCACAGTTCTATCTGAAAGTTCTATCACCAGCTTTCAGATTCTTTATCGTATGCTACTCTTTGGTGAGTTGTACTATATGGAACTGCAAAAAAGAGCTCATTATCAGCCTTTTCTCCGTTTTAAAGAGTGGGTGACTCGCTTTGCATTTACCTTCCTGCCCTCAAAATAATATCCTCTGTACTGCGGCGTGTCAGATTATTCCGCTCCGGTTCACTCCTTTTTGTAACTCGTTATGTGAATCAAATGAAAAACTGTGAAATAACAGAATGGGATAAATACGCCCTCTGTTACTGTACCGTCTTTTAGGAGAGGACGGTGTGGTGGCGGAGGGTTTGAGCAGACTGTCTTTCTTAGTGACCACCGGTTAGGCTGAAAACTGCCTGCGAAGCATATTCCTCTAATAGATTGGCTTAAAATATACTAGATTAAGTGTTAAATAAGTTGGTATTAAATACTTGCAGTATATTTGCTATATTGAAGACTGTATCCTCATCTCTGGGGATTAACAAATTCAGTGGCTTAAGCTAAAGACGTTTTGTAAATACACCCCATAAATTACACATGGGTTTTTGAGAATAATCCAGGCTGTGCTGTGGGATACACGGCCAGCTGGGGATGGCCAACATGTGGCTTTTCCATTGCCTGTGGATCTCGGGAATGCTCTCAGGTATGTGTCTGAGGCTGGGGCTCCGTCAGCCCGCGGGCATGCGCTGGCCTGGGGGCCATCCTAAGTTCTCGTTCTTCTGATTTTTCAGTCCTTACAGCTTTCTTTTTGCTGCCCTACTGTAGCAAAGGTAAAATCTTTCTTCCTTACCCTGAATCCTGAGCGTGCATTTCTCCGCAGGGACCACCGTGATTCTCCGCTGCCAACAGCCCGGTAGGTCTTTTCTATGCTGAGTGGCATCATCAAGCATTGTGCCACCCCCAAGTGCATTCAGGAATCAAGAAATTTTTAATATTAAATTGGGAAAGCCTGCACTAATAAAGCAGCGTGTCATTTTTTCCCCCTCTCCTTTCTAATATACCCAAATTCAAATTAATGCTCTCAACTTACTATATGTTGGCATAACTTACATCATGGATAAATCTCATATTTCATTCGGTATTCGGTGTTGTGATCTGATATACGTTGCCACATGCATGTGCTACACATTATGAATAAAGCTTTAAAAAGCCTCCTTTTATAGCTGTTTATGTTATGTGATTGAGTTCTTGTAGAGAGAAAATTTGCCAGGACTAAAGGTTATTACTGGCTGTTCTGCAACTAATATTGCCTCAAACTAAAGCAATTAGGCTCGACAAAATATGAGCTGCTTAAGAAAACGCGCTTTTGAAAGTTGGGTTCGTAATGGAACTTGATTTAATACATACTACTGACATGAAGATTTTAATTAAAAGATAGGGAGAAAAACGGCCGTTCTGCTAAGATGGGAAACGTAGAGAGATTGTTCTGCAGGTGACCAGGGTGGAGGTCGTTTTGTAGCAAAACGCAATATAAAACCCTGAGGGGATGGGATAGATGGTAGAGCATGGACGTATTCTGAATTGAACAGTAATGACTAACATAAAATTGTGGAAAATAACACAAAAAATAACCTGTTTTGTCATTGTATCGTCCCCTCCTAAGGCATCAGAAATGTGTGGGTGTTTTTTTTTCAGTGGATTACCTTTATTACGTACAGCAAACCCTAGAGGTCTTGGCTATGAATGGTTGCCATGCATCAAGAAGCACTAAATTCCATGCTGTTGAAAAGAAGAAGGTGAAAAAAAAGGCTGTGGGATTGTCCAGAAGATTCTCACTCATCGTTCTGCAAGTGAGCCTTAATTCAGACCTTTTAGCTTACACCCGCTGCACCTAAAATACAGATCTGTGAATACTTTGTTCTTTTAATTTCAGCGACCAAGCCTGAAAATTTTGGGCTGAGTTGGATCATCCTGAGTCACTATAAAATTAAATCTGGTTTGTTTTCNAAAATATTTTAAAAATTAAAAAAATATTTTAAAAGTTTTTATTTTTGAGTTTAGATTACATAAGTTTAGTCTTGAGACATTGTGTTGAAACAAAAAATAGTATTCAAATAAGAATTATTTCCACACACACAGAGAATTCAGGAGGCTTTTAATTTTATTTTTGGCACAAACTATTGCTTGAGTTTGGTCATCCTCGTGTCTGGCTTACCGTTTGGAAGGGATTTCCAGCTGCATCAACGCAAGTAGGATATTCCCTCATTAAGATGTTCCGTATTGGCGTCGATATTTTTTAAGTTACATTTTGGCAAGACCATTGTTTCATGTGACTCTCCCAGGCCTATGTGATTTAATTTTTAATCAGCAGTTGCTGATAAGCTGGGGCAGATGCAATATTTCTCACTTGCTACTTTTTTCTATAGTGGGAATAAACCGAATTTTGTCTTAGAAATAAATATTAGGCTAAGTGCTTTGAGTTCTACATTCTCCACTAGATGGTAATTTGGCACAGCTAGATTAAACAGAACTGCAATGTAGTTGTATTTGTCTACGTAGAAGCCTGTTTATTAATGTACTGATCAAAAGTTTTGTGTGGAAGTGGGATTTCTCTGTATCCAGTGAGAAACAATACTATAAAAAGAACCCCTCCCATATTGAATATTTCCAATTAGTCCATAAACAAAAAGTACTGACAGGTTGACTTTTTTCTATGCATTTTTGAGTCTTTGTTGGAAAAATGCCATTCAGCTTCATGATGTAAGACTAGCCTAATGGTTAATAAATGTTAATAAAGCTATATATGCGTACACTACTAGATACATTATTAAATACTGATCTGTGGAGGAAAGGAATGGACCAAAAGCAACTGAAAATGCACGTAGCACTGATCGAAATTTCAAAGAGTGGCTGAAGTCTTAAGAGTATGGCTGAAGTCTTAAGAGTAACGTAGCCAAGAGAAACTGTAAAATATCAAAGTGAGTCTCGTAGAAGCTTCTCAAAATTCTTTGCTGTGACGTATTTTGGGATTTTTTGTATTTCAGGCTTTTCAATCAAAGGTAGCTGCTTAAGAAAAAACAAGCAAACAAAAAAGATTCATATATATGCTGTTAAATAACATTGCTGTGCGATGTTTCCAGGAAAATCTTTATTTACAATACCTGTCACAATTGCCTATGGAGATTGCCCGTATAATGACAAAAAAAAATCTAGTTTACTGAAAGCGTTTTAAAGTGTTTGACAGACACTTCCAAAAAGTTGGAAGACAGAAAATAATGTGAATTACTTCACAGGAGGAAGGCCATATAAAGTTTCAAGGTTTCTTTAAATTTAGAATTCTAGTGAAGCATACAGAGTATAATTATTTTATTTTGCTACATTTTCTAAACTGCATAATACAGTCATTTTTCTAGATCTTAAAGTTGTCATTTTACAGTACAGTTCAGGACTGCAGTGGTAACATATTTTCCAAAGGTCAGTTTTCCAATTATAATCCAAAATTTGACGTTAATATTTTTTCTTATAGCCGTGTTGTAACCGCATTCTGTTAATTTCATAAAGATACCATTTAGCTGAGGTAGGTGGTATTCTGGGCATAGGAACAGTCACCTAATGTCAACAGTAAGTAGTAACTGTAACTACCGACTTCCCATCATTTGCAAAAAAATATTTTCCCAAAAATTATAGCATGTGGAACTAGACAGCATCCAAGTCTCTCACTGGGAAATGACAGAGATTTTCTTATTGCTTTATATGCTCCAGATTGCTTTTAAGTCTCATTAGGTGTTGCAAGCAACCTTACCTGCTCTTCACTTGATGTGTGAGATAAACCTGTTTGCCAAATCCTAAAAATTGAAGCTAGTAGCAACCGTTTAGTGTTTTTATCTATTTCCTTTACATCTTTCTCAACTAAAAAAATACCTTCAGATAGAGTTGAAATAGCTAATGTAAATATTAGAACTGGGAGAAAATACAGTATCTGACTCCTTCGCTCAGTGGTGTTTTTCAGGTTCTTGTATTTTCTTTACATTGTTTGCAATAAACTCCTTATTTATACACTTTGGTATATTTAAATATAAAGCCTCCACGCTAGATGCTCAAAACCACCAAGAGGAAACCTTGGCTGCCATAGAAAGTTCTGTAATTGGCTTTGGGATGAGGAAAAAGCTTTCTTCTTCTCCTTGGTTGATGTTTGGTCTGAAAGCGCGAGCTAAAAGATTCCGCTCTTTCACCTCCCGCTGAAGCACAGAAACCGAACCCAGGTAGGCACGGTCTGTTCCGTGATAGAGCCGGCAAGCGCAGCTGACAGCCCTGTCGTCTAGACAAGGTGAGAGTTAGACTTACATTAATAAAATACGTGTCGCGTCTCCCTTGCTATAAATGAACAGGCAGTTTCGGATGCAGTTGCTCAAACACGTTCCAGCTGAAAGCCTCGCTTTCTTGCAAGCTTTTGGGGCGTTAAATTCGAATGTCCAAATATTTGCAGAAACCAGTCTGAAAGAGGGAAGGAGGCAGGTGAGAGGAGCCAACCGGCTCAGGGAGAAGTGGAAAGCATCCTGCTGTTTGGCACTACTCACGTCAATTTGCCAGTCACCAACAAACATCACCCAAGAGCCTTTAATTGCTCGGCTTATTTTTCCAGTTTTGAACCACTCTGATACTGAGGAGAAAGAATGAAGAATGGGGAAGGGTGGAGAAAGCCTTAGGAATTTTTTCTTGTTGGTCACTTGCTTGTACATATTGTAAATGCGTGACAGAAGGCTGCAGGAGAATTGGTGTGTATTTGCTCTTCAGGGAAGATAAATGCCTCCCCGGTCCCTCCATGCTCTGTGTGCAAGAGCAGAATTTTCAAGAGTGAAACATTTCAAAAGAATTCAGTGCTATCCTTTTGTTTAACCTTTGCATCATTTCTTTTTTAATAATTTCAATAAATTCCTGAATTCCAGGAGAAGGGATTACTTTCCGGTGACATTTCAGATGTAACTAGTGTGTGACAAGGAAGTAAAAAAAAAAAAAATCCTTAATCATGTCTAGTTAGCCATCAAGTTGGGTACTGGATTTTTAAAGAAATGTACTTTCAATAGGTACGAAACTTCATGTTTTTACAATAATAAGTATTTTTAATATGTACGCTACAGCTGTTTCTTGAAACACTTCTTAATTAAAAATGAATACTTTCCTCTTTCCTTCTAATGTCTTGTATCAAATTGGAGTCATAACGACTCTGCATGGAAAATGTGGCAAAATAAAATCACTCCAACGAAATCCTAAGCTCATTTAAATTAATGAAAAAACTCCAAGTGAAAACACTGTAGTCAGCACTTCACCTTCTGATATTTTATTTTTTTTTTTTTACATTTTTTGAATTCCTTTTCGAAGATATTCTGAAAAACCTGAGCATTACGGCTGCCAAAACACTTCCGAAACCTGAAAGCGAGCAGAATCTTACAAAAAGCAAAAACCTCTTCTGCATTTCACTTATATAAAAGGGCGATTTATTTCCTTGCTAATTAATAGGGTAGAGATCCCTGGTGCGACGGACGAGCTGCGTGAGCCTGGTACCCGGAGGAGATCCATCGGGGGAGCGGGGCGAGCGCGGATGTTTTCCCACGTCGTGCCGCTGCATTCCAGCCAGCTCAGCTCCCCGATTCGGAGCAAAAACATTCAATGGAGCAGATGTGTGCCAAATTACGCCGTGGTTTTGTAGCATACGGACAAACGTGTTTTGCCTCCAGACCACCAAACTCATTTTCACTCGTGACTTGAACTGAATTTGAACCCAGGCCTCCCGAAGGAAAGAAGGAATCTATTAACTCCCTCAGCCCCTGCTGTATTCGATGTCAGTGGCAGCGTATCGCCGTAAACATACAAATATCACAGGTCTGCCACAAGCAACACTGGATTCCAGACAAGATTTTCATGTGAAATCTTATGCAAATTCGTAATAAATACTGAAGGGATGAAATGTCAGTTTAACATCTGTTTTGCTTCTCAAATGGTTTCATTTCTCATTTTAAGCCTGCAGGTAGGTGCGGTTTCTTTTCCAGCAACCTTTTGAGAAATAGTCACACATTGAAATGTTAAATTCTTCCTCTTGGTAGGCACGAACGAAGCCTCTTCCTATATGTTAACACCTACGGCATTGTATTCGGTAAATAAACATTTGATTCGGCAGGCCAAATTCCATATTCCACCATCCTCTGTGTTTTCATTCATCCTCCAGCAAAATGAATGTAA
Source organism: Rynchops niger (assembly GCA_013400035.1). Lineage (NCBI taxonomy): Eukaryota > Metazoa > Chordata > Aves > Charadriiformes > Laridae > Rynchops > Rynchops niger. Next base: position 67,632 of record VXBH01007623.1, on the reverse strand, counting down.
AAAAGTTACTAGCCTGAAATAGCAATTACTGGAACCATGTACCTCTGGTGCAGGAAAGGGGTGTGCAATACTTTCATCTGTGCAGTGCGTGATAAATCAGGCGCATAAACGCAGGAGTCGTAGATAAATAAATGAGTTCTTTTAAGAAAGAAACAGTGCATTTCACAGTGAAATATTGAGTATTACGCTTAACATAATTTCAGAAAAATAAGTTTGCATCAACACGTGACGGTTAGAGAAATTTTGAAAGGTAGTGCAACCTATTTTTTGTAAGTCGGTCCTTCCTAATATTACACAGTCGTGTCATAAAGTACAACTTTCATTTAATTTCTGCCGCCCATCCAACTGTGGCTTCCCAAAACTGCTAGAAGATTTTTACAAAATAAATTACCAAGTGCTTTCTGCATCATTGATTTTCAGTCTTCCAGGATTGCTAAATGCAATCTTGGGTAAATAAAGTCCAGTAAAGGAGAGGTTTCTTAAGGACCCAGTTTTACACTTTCACTCTCATGATCCTCGAAGTTTGTCCATGAATCGCGACTGAAAAGTTGGCACCTGCATTTTAATTTTAATTACTTTGTTCATGTGATGTTATCTCAGCAACTGTTATCAGGCAGCTCTGCTGCCTCAGACAATGTAATGATAGCGGCATTCTACAGTTAGAATTTCTGAAATGCTTGTTATTGCAAGAATTTGTGTTTAGCATGCAGTTTATGTGATTCAGTGTTTATTACGTACAGGAATTACTGTTCTATCCACTAGGACATGCCCATTGCTTGAAACAGCGTGCGAGGAAGTAATTCCTACCTTCTTAACATGGGGAGCTTAATGGCTCAAAGCTAAAAGGAGATCTACGTCTTCCTTGAGGTGACAAAAAAATTATCCTGGAAGAAATTCTTGTTCAGTGCTTGTGATTTGACCGTATTATTTTTTTCTTTTACTTTATAGCCACATAACTGTGCATCTGACACCAGTGCAGGTTGTTCTGTGCCCTGGTTTCACGCCTGGCTGGGCGGAAGTTGCATGTGAAGATGGTAGATATCTGCTGGTGGTGGGGGTGGAGAGCCCTCCTTCACTATCAAACCAAACCTGGCAGAAAACAACAGCTCCCAACAGAAATGATGTCTCTTTTCCACCGTCATCAATTGTGCTCTCAAGTAAGTTCTTTTACCCATCAGTCAACTTAGAATCACAGAATCACAGAATGTGTTGGGTTGGAAGGGACCTCTAAAGGCCACCTAGTCCAACCCCCTGCAGTCAGCAGGGACATCTCCAACTAGATCAGGTCGCTCAGAGCCTCATCCAGCCTGGCCTTGGATGTCTCCAGGGATGGGGCCTCCACCCCCTCTTCTGGGCAACCTGGGCCAGTGTCTCACCACCCTCAGTGGAAAGAACTTCTTCCCAATGTCTAATCTAAACCCACCCTGCTCTAGTTTAAACCATTGCCCCTCATCCTATCGCTACATGCCCTTGCCAACAGCCCCTCCCCATCTCTCCTGTAGCCCCCTCCAGGGACTGGAAGGGGCTCTAAGGTCTCCCCGGAGCCTTCTCTTCTCCAGGCTGAACACCCCCAACTCTCTCAGCCTGTCCTCACAGCAGAGGTGCTCCAGCCTTTTGATTGTCTTCGTGGCCTCCTCTGGACCCGCTCCAACAGGTCTGTGTCCTTCTTGTGCTGAGGGCTCCAGCGCTGGACATAGACTTGTGTTTGCCCTCTGCCCTTGCCGATAACCCGTCAGCCTGGTGTATATTTGGGAGGTCCCTTTGGTGGTTCAGCCCACTCCATTCTGCCAGGCAGTGCCCACCTCCTGCTGAGCAAGCTTGCTATCCATCTCCACCATCTTCAAGAGCGACAAAATTGATCCTAAAAAGGTATTGTATCGCTGAAAAACTCGTTGCAGTGGTGCATTTTGAATTCCTGGCACGGTGCATTGCGGTATCCAGCTGCAAAGCGGTTGTGGTGAAAATTGTCTGAGCGTAACGGCACATAAATATACGGGTGGAAATATTTTTTTCTCCGCAAAGTTGTGGATTGTAAAGATTTGCTACTAGCTCAAAAAAGACTCACTGCAGTCTGCAATATGCAATCACTGCTAAGTGCCAGTGAGCAAAACGCAGCTCAGAAATTTCCATTGAAAAATGGTTCCTCTGCCCAAGTTCCTGAAGGTGAAGAATAAGAGAAATTCCTGAGGGCGGCTTGGTGAGTACCGATGAAGAGAGATGTTCTCAGGAAGATGTATTCAGATTTTCAAGAACATTTTTTTTTTAGGTCTAACTGGACAGCAGCAAATAATGGTAATACAGTAAAGACCAGTTTGTTTAATTTCTTAAGTTTGCTAATAAAAACCAAACCCCTTCCACTTCAGGCCATATCCACATGAAACCTCTCTAGTGTTCTTCCTGACAGGGCTGCTAAAAAGGCTAGTTTATGTTACCCAGTGTCAGTTTGTACCTAATAGTTGCTAATTTATCAAGCACACACCGATAAAGCCAGCCGGGTTGGTTTGCAGCTAGTCACTGTCAAACAGGCTTGTATACCTAGCACGCATTGAATGATAATAGCCAGAATAATTAAAATAGATATGTAGACTCTAAAGCAACATTGCTTATCGGTGGCTGTTGTGTTAACGCTGCTTTATCATTATCAGGTCACTCGCTTATCATTTATGCAAGGAGGCCTGTTTGTATACACGGGTTTGTGTCTGTAAATTGACCCCAACGTTTTAGTTGGGATCTTTAGATAAGAACATCCCTTCTACAGTTATTGTTTTTGTAGCTTTCATGTCTTGATAAATGTAACAAACTTGGCTAAATATATCCCACGCGTCAGATAATTAGATAACCTGATAACTGTTGTCAGATAGAACATCTGATATAGAATATTGTAGTAAGTATTTTAAGAAATAATATCATAAATAATACAGCAAATTATGTAGAATATAATAATAAATAACAAGGAGCTATACATTAGGTAGGGAGATCTTCAATATATTTAATTTCGGGAGTTGAAACTGGTAGAACCAGGGAATCTGAAAATTTGTGCCGTGTGTTTTCCACTTGCAGGTGGGAAACGTGACTGGAGGTTTAGCAACCAATTAACAAAACCAATTAAAGAAATTGGACACTCAAGTATCTAAAGAAAAGCCAGAGCTTCTGAGCAGGCTCCTTGTTATTTATTATCACATTTTAATTGCTTTTGGACAGAGAGCGGCCCCCAGCACAGGCTGAAGGCGTCTGTCGCAGCTCTGCTAACGCACAGGAATCCCTGAGCAAACACAGGTGTAAATCCCAAATCGATTTTTTTGGGGCTTATTCCTTTCATAAGGGTTATTATTCTTATAAAAGCCAAATTAAGTACATTCTTTTGGCATTATATGCTAATAAAGAATTATTTGGCTATTCCAAAGCATATCATATGCAGCTTGAGGGAAGGGCAGGTGGTCTCCCAGATGTTTTAAGGAGGGCAGGTGTCTCTGCAAATTTCAATAGATTTAAATTTTAGTTCTTGATTAATGGTCCCATAATTCTTTTAAGTTTTATTACAAATAAGCATCGTACTGTGCTCCTCCTAGGTCTATGAGAAGACGTTGAACAGTTGGAAGTACTTTACAACCTGCACTAAACAGAGAAAACCTGCGTACCTGCGAATAACACAGAAAAGATAAGTAAAAGTGTGTTTGTATTCCAACTCTTAATGCTAAATGGAATAGTGCATTTAATATAGTGAAATTAATGATGAATATATGAATGCTTTGCAGTAATTACTAATAAATTAATGTGATTAGCCACGTTTATGGACAGGCTGGACCAATGGGCTGAGGCCAATGGTATAAGGTTTAACAAGGCCAAGTGCCGGGTCCTGCACTTGGGTCACAACAACCCCATGCAGCGCTACAGGATTGGGGCGGAGTGGCTGGAGAGCTGCCCGGCAGAAAAGGACCTGGGGGTGTTGGTGGACGGCCGGCTGGATATGAGCCAGCAGTGTGCCCAGGTGGCCAAGAAGGCCAACAGCATCCTGGCCTGTATCAGGAACAGCGTGGTGAGCCGGACTAGGGCAGTGATCATCCCCCTGTACTGCGCACTGGTGAGGCCCCACCTCGAGTGCTGCGTTCAGTTTTGGGCCCCTCACTACAAGGACATTGAGGTGTTGGNGTGGATTCACCATCCCTGGAGGTGTTTAAAAAAAGGGTAGATGGGGTACTTAGGGATGTGGTTTAGAAGTGGCTTCTGTCAGGGTAGGTTAATGGTTGGACTTGATGATCTTAAAGGTCCCTTCCAACCTCAGCGATTCTATGAATAATAAATAAATAAATACCAGTGAAAGTTTTAACTGAATGTGTCCATTGAATGAAAAATTTTCCGTACGTTGATAGCAGATGCGATAGCCCTTGCGAGAACAAAATCTGTTGTCCTCTGGCTCTTTTTGTGTAAAACTGGCACCTTTGTAACCGAACGTTCTCGGAATGTCTCGGTACGGTGCTAAGAACAGCGATGCAGAGGAAAGCAACCGGGTTCTTACGCCTTTGCAGACTTTGCCAAATAGCATATGGCTGGTATGGCTGCAGGTGGCGTATGTTTTCATTTCACCGCCAAAACACATAGTAAACGAAGAGCTGGCATTGCCAAATTCAACTGAGAACCGCAAACCTAGCCTTTGAGTGGGCAAGTGAAAAAATATTGTGTGTTTTCTCCTCTGCAACAGCTATGCAGAAAGACTATTTCTTGTTGCTCAGAGGTGTGGATCAATATCAGCATTTTGCTTTTAATGAGCACGGGATTGTAAGAAACACAAGGTAACGCTGCGCAGCATCATCACCCGCGCGCAGCAGAAACCACACATTTGGCTTATTTTTGTCAACATCATCTTGTGCGTTTTCTCCTGTGTGCTTGACTGTACCAGTCTGGCAGATCTGGCAGATCACCAGGTCACCAAAACTTTGTCTGTATAGTCTGGATGTGACTGCCGGGCAAGTTTCCATTAAGTTTGCAGAGAACAGCTGAGCAAATTACTGCCAACAGCTTCCTTTGTAGGACAGCAGCTCTCAAAGGAGCTTTCAAAGTCTTGCTAAAACCTTTTCTACATCCATTGGCTTGATGCTAATAGACAGGAGAATGTCTGTAACCAATAATCCCCTCATTTGGAAATTCATCGGATTCCACAGACATAAATTTGTGCCCATTGTGAAGGAGTAATTAATTTGGATTTCCTTCATGGCTGAAAATGAGTCCTTGATTACTGTTCTGGAAGTAACCTGGGAAGTAAAGGCTGCTCCGGCCATTACTGGAGTCATCAGCTGCAGTAATAGCATAATCGCAGCCTGCTGGTAGCGTTTCAGAGGGCTTTGCTCAAGTTATGTCCATCCCCATCTATTTTCCCTGCCAGCTGAATTCCGATGAATACAGCTAAGCTACAAAACAGAAACACAAGCCTGTCGCTGCAGATAGCATCAATTTTATGTGTCTAACTATTTCTTCCCAAGATAAAATAATAACGGACCTGCATGCCTGGAATGAACGTGTACTGTTAAATGTCCTCCCATGCATTCAAAATGTTCGATTCATTTCAAACCGATGATTTTTAGGTATCGTTGGCACCTTGTACAGTCACAGGTGCCTTTACTGAAGACAGTTGTTCATGCAGTGACGGATTCACCAGGCCACTCCGTAGTCTGTAAAATTCCTTCTCCATGTTCTCTGGGGAACCATGGAGCGTTGCGGGGTAACGGAGGAGTCTGTTTGGGCATCTGAAATTAAGCCTGCCATATCCTTCAACATGGTTTGTCAAACCAATTTGAAGCAAGCTCAGCAAACCCTGCAGAGCTGCAAGGACGATAAGATTATTTCATGTCGGACTGTTATAAAAGCATCCCATGAGAACGATTTTCTGGTGCTACTGGCTGCTGGTAGGTTTGACCTCGTGACTTAAAGATGTAAAACTCTGTATCTTACGACTTGAATCATTGAAAATCTCGGGGTTTGATTAGGTTTTTGTTTAATTGGGAGAATTATAGACATGTTTAGTTCTAGTAGCCTTTGAAGAAAGTTTAACACATTAAATCTGGAATAATTCCTCAATTGATTTAGTGGTAGTCATTCCATTTATCCATAAGACTGTTGAATACCAATGGAAATACCACACAACATTGGCTACACTATGTGTGTCGCAGCGTTGAATAAACCTTATGCACAATTTACTTCCAACAAAAATATTTTTTAAATAAAATACAAAAAGTAGTTTCTTTGTTGAAGTTAACAGACTTTAGCTGAAATGGTAACTGTTTGACTGGACAACCCAACGACAAGTTGGATTTTAAAAAAAATCACCAAAAACTCTCCGGAAATCTCCAAGGGAGAGCTAATTACTCCTAAAAAATTGTATAAACAATGGGGTGGGATGAGTGGAGAGGTGCACCCTTCATTCTTGGTTTTCTTAATCCAGAATGAACAATACGTTGCAGCCAAGCTCCGTGGAGCCTGACAGCCTGTGAGGGCTGCAAGCAGCCCTGAAAATCTTACCCGGAGCCTGGAAACAGTTCCTATGATTCTGTGTTAGATTCTGGGACCTGATTCCAGGTCTAAAATCACAAAACGTCATTTCCACACTCAAAAGGCAAAAAGCAGATATATAAATATAGAAGATTTTTGTGACAGAGGTGGGAGACAAAAGTTGTCAACATGTTTGTGTCTTGCATTATTTTTTTTAACGTGCTTCTAAAATGATGGTTGAGTACTATAGATATTTTAAGAGTCTCATCCAAAGCTAGTTGCAGTTCTCCCAAAACCCCGAGATTTCATCTGGCACAAATCACTGAAATACCATTTAGCCAATAAAGTTCTCCATTTGCTGACAATCTGGTCCACAACAAAAAGTCTGTGAATGAATCACGCCTTTCCACCAGGGAACAGGAGATGGACCCTTTACAGTAACATGCCGGTATGTGTCTTGGTTGCATTTGCCGCTCATTTCGCAGGAAAAGCGATGATTAAAATTATTGAATTATGTTAATGTAGTCTGGTCTGTGCGCCATGTAGAAAACACTACCGAAATAGAAAACAAAAACAAAAGTTCCGTGTTGGTGGTTCTTGTTGCTAAACAAGCCAAGAGTGAGTCGGCACCGATATTACCGTCAGTGATTGATGTTGTTCAGGCATTAAAGCCTGACCTTGACTACGAGTTAGCTGAAAAAATGCACGGTAGGGGGAAAAATGTGTATTAAATCTTTGAATGATATGTCTTTCCTTTGTCCCCAGACAAGGAGAGTTTCTTTGCTTCGGTAGCTTAAAGAGGGATCCAACGCTGAGAAGCATACGCCAGAGGGGCATGGCCTGAGGATGGTTTCACCTGAAACAGTGTCTGGCTTTCCCACAGAAGCCCCAAAACCTCTTCCCCATTGGAGGAAGGCAAGATGCAAGTGGGTGTGACAAAGCAGGTAGAGTGCAAAGTCCTGTTTGAAACCGTGTTGTGGTGGTCCCTGAGCTGGTCCGTGCTGACAGGGGCCATGGAAACAGGAGGCTGATCTGGGATGCGTCCTTCCTCTCTCTCTCTCTCTCCCACTTGTTTCATAAAAAGAAGTTAAGTGTCTTAAACGGATACCATCACTTGGCCTGGATGTGTAAATAACGTGAGTATGGGATGTGTTGTCCCTGTTCCCAAGAGATTAGTTGCAAACCGATGCCTCATACCTTGTTTACTTGGAGTGATGTTTTCAGGATTAGCAAGGATTATGTGGTCTACATCACATTAAATTGTTTGGTTCAGCTGGATTTGCTAAAACTGTGCTTTCCTTCATGCACATGATATATCTGAAGTTACCACACCGTTTGTATTTGGAGTTAATATTGTCTATGTCTATATTAACGTCGTGACTGCTTCAGTTAAGCCAGTGAGAATACTTACATTTAATTAAGAAAAAATATTGTTATGAGAGCAATGTTTTTTTGGTTGCTTTTTCTAAAAATAAATAAGAAGCCCTTCATCACCCATGCAGCACTGAAAACAAATCAAGGATTGGTTGATTGGCTTTTAGTCACCGCCATATGCTTTTTTCCTTAGCAAAGGGCAGTAGGAAATTATTGCATTACACAAGTGGAATTTAAAATTGTTGCTGATGTACATAAGGATGCTCTTTCCTGAGAAGAATCATTATGTATGACCATGCTCTTTAAAAATGTGATTACAACAGTTGAGCAGATGGTAGACACTTGGGGTCAGCTCTAAGGAGATCTGTATTTACAGTGTATTAATAATGGTTTAAACTTTCTCATAAATAGATGTTGATTAATTTTAAATCCATTTGTAGAAACCTAGCATTGCCAGACTATTTCCTGAAACCACAATACAAAGTATGATAAACACCATCCGTTAATCCAGACTAATGTACTCCACACGTTAAAAAAATTCACTAAAAGGATTAATGTAATTTTTCAAACATGAAAAAAACCAGATTGTATACTTCATGTGTACTTTGTGTGTTGAATTTTTGACAGTCAACTCTTTTCGTTGATAGAATTATGTGTTTTTATCCTTTGCCGTAGCATACTTCCAAATAATTTATATTTAATTTTATATTCTGTTTGGGATTTCTTTTTCACTTTGTCACACAGCTATTTCATACCATTGAGTGGAAAATAGATTAATCCAATCAGGTGAAACAGCAGGAGAAAAATTTAGGAAAAGCCTATTTTAAAGGCAGGCTCACATCATTTTGCTGGAAAGAAATAGCATTAAACAGTGATTCTTAACCTTTGGCATGTTTTGACCCTCGATTCCGGTTTTGGACCGTATAACCGTATAGGGCCTTTCTACAATCCCGACACCTGCTTGGAAGCCCCAACCTAAAAGTTGCTGGGCGGAAATCTTGATCAGTTCACGTCAATAAGAGTTTTGTCGCGCTTTCACGGGAAATTTAAAAGCAATTAGATTGAAAATGCGACCAACAGCTGATACCACTTCACAATCAAGAAAAATATGAACGTCGTATTTTGGGGGTTTACAACAGGGTCATTTTATTTTCCTCATAAAAGCTTATTTAAGGCAGATACTCCTCATAGGAGCGAACACTAAGCGATTGGCGAATTAATAGGCCAAAAAGAAAAAACAGGTTGATCTTTAATTGCCGAGTCAGTTATCGCCGTCATGAAACTGCATGAAGTGACACGCTTTAATATCGGAGCTAGACAGTGAAGAACTGACATTGAGCTTTCAGCTTGACCTGCATCTACCAACTTTTGGGCGTAACTTTTTGCATAAAGATGTATAATTCCAGCAACGTTTTCTTCACAGATTTCCCTTCCTTTTCATTGCTTATCTGTTCCAGGGGGATAAAACATAGAAATTGTCTGTAGAGCAGTAAACGTAGGAACTACAAATTTTGACACAAACTGTTTTGACAAGGGCAGTAGAATTGAGGGCAGCCTTACCAAGATCTTTTAAGCAGCAAGAAAATTATTCTTTTTCACGTCTGGCTGAAATCTGGTTGATTGTGGACGGGATTCAATGTTCCAAACTCACATGTATAGTTTTACCCTATGTCTGTCCTCCTCCTGAAAGGGATAAAACCTAAGGATGCGGGAAAGTTCAGAACGTGTGCAAATATCATGACATAGTCCAAAGAAAGCAGCCACAGGTGCCAAAAAAAGTCTGAGAGAGACAGAAAGACTGAACCACTGTCATCGTGAAGCTATTGCTTTTACACTGTAAAACGTATTAATACCGATCACTAAAGCATCTAAGGCATGTTTTAAAGTCCCACTGAGTTTAAGAACACGCTTAATTCAAATAGGGTGGACTTTCAGATCATGCTTACGTCCTTTTGCTGCATTAGCGCAAAGGAACGACTACGATATTCGCGCGAGGTGACCTCATCTTTCTGCCCATGTCCAGTCTGTTTTTCAGCTCCGCATGCTTTAACTTCCTACTCTGACCTTTGTCTTCAATTTCTATATGCTTACGCGTACTCTTTTTCGGATGGCTGGTGTAACTCAGGAGAATTTGAATGCTTTGAGGAAATTGCCGTTCTCCTGTCAATAATTCCTACTACTTTTCAAATTGTTTATAAATAGAACAAAATTCCAACGGCTTTTGCACCCTGCGCCTCAAAAAAATAAATGGTTTTTATACCTCATAATGCAACTGTACTTTCTAAAGCAGGATTGTGTAAGATCTATAAAAGATGTACAGTTTTTTTACTAATGTCTTTCAGTGTGACTAATGTCACTTCAGTGCCTTACTCATGCGTTGACGGCATAACAGCCCTTTCCCTGTATATCTGTTCACTACCCGGTTGTCCTTTCTCCAAATGTTTTCCTACATTGTAGACGAAAATTTCCGTCTGGTTTCTGGCCATTGCTCCTTGTCTGCTCTGTCTTCTGTGTCTATGACGGAGAATCTTCCAGCTGACCACCTTCCGAGTCCGTGACACCGTGGCAAAAGAAGGACTGCTTCCTCCAGCAGTGGGCGATTTAGGACAGGCAACAGGGACACTCGGCACCTTCGAGGTACAATTAAGGTCTTCAAAATTCCGTTTTAAATTGGGAAAATTGAACGCCTCCTGTCTCGTTATCATGAAACTTGCTCTTTGTATTCAGTCTTTTAAAAGTTTCTCCAACTTGGGAGCTAGAACTGTGAATCGCCTTGCACATCCAACAAATGCCTTTTGCAATACTGGCTTTAAATATCATATATGTGAGTTCTTTGTGATATATGCAAGAGAAGGACTGCCTTGGTTTCATTCCCAGTCATGCCACGTGTAAATATGGAGAGTTCCTATTTACCCAAATATGCTATGTCCTAATACTCCCAACTTCATTTCTTCCCCCCCCAAGCCCATGCTTATTTAGCAGTCCAAATTTTCTTTTTTTAAAAGCTGCACTTACACATAGAGCTCACTGGCCTAATCCTTTGCAGTTGAGTTTGAGTAGATAAGTCGGAGGTCAATTTTTTCGGTCCTTAACAAACCTAAATGAATTTTACACTTGGTAAAACTATTCGTATCCTGATAAATATTTTTTGAAATGTTTAGAATGGTATTAGCCGTTCTGGAATTGCGTTATTTTGAACGCTTTCTGAAGGCTTTGCCTTAAGTGATTCTGCTCCTTTATTCCAACCAATTACTGATCACAATGCTGGCCTTTCTGTTTGGTTTATTAACTGACACGCTAAAACTTGTTCCAATACTTTTATTTCCCCAGCATGTTTTGCTGTCCTGTACAGTATCTTCATTACTGCCTGATATTCCTAAGTTCATTACTACATAAGCCAGCTATGTTAAAACAGTGTGATTGTATTTTTGGAAGCAAAGGAAAAGAGCATCAAGTACATTAGTGAAATACTTTATAATGACCTCTGTTATGCTTCTTTCGAATCCATTAAAACTGCTCATAAAGTGCCATAATCATAGAAGAATAGGCAGCCTGTGGTAGCCCGGAGTGTGTTTGATGCTAAAAAAAATTAATTTGCAGGTGTCCTTGAACCCTGACTGCTTGTTGCTGGTGGCGCTAAGCAGTCCTTGACTGAAGCGTCCATCTGTTCGTGTCTGTAAGGTCGATATTTGAGCAGTGCTTAGGAGCACTTACTCTTGCTGTCTTAATGTAAGATGGTAGCGAGAGCGTGAGAAGTTTCAGCAGTTCGCATCTGCTGCAGTAAAAAGGAAATGTTTGACTTTCTGCCCAGCGCTGCTAAATACAGAAACGTGGAAAATAGGAGTGTAAAAATACCCTTTCCCTTGAAAATCCTCTGTGATGCTATTTCCCAGGATATATGGGTTGATTTTTGGTTTTAATAACGCGGAGATGGGAATTTGGGGTTTTTTTGTGCTAAAATTTATGGGTGTTAGATTTAATTTTTTTAATTTAGTCAGATGTAAATTGTAACTAGGAAGTCCAAAGACTTGGGTGACTTCCCAGAGATCCAGCAGTTAGAGAGTGACATAATGGTACTTTGATCTTAGCTTGCGTTCCCTATTTTCTTGCCTCACGAAGATTTGGTGAGCAAGTCTTTTTAGAACTTTTAAAAGCGGAATATTATACATATCCTAAGTAATACCTTATGTGGCTTAATACAGTAAGCAACAATTACATTTCCGTGGTCTTCAGCCTCAGCTCAGCAAAACGCTGGAGTTGGTATTTAACTAGATTCGCATGATAAAATCCTGCATAAGGTGTATTGAGGGAAGGCACGGTGACTCAATTACATGTCTGACTCAACTCTGCGTTTCAGCTAAAGTTATTAAACTTTAACGAAATGTTTCAGCAAAATTATTGAAATAGTTGAATTAATTTTAAACGTTTGTGAGTCACTCTCTAGTCGCATGCCATAAAGCTGGGTGAGCGTGGTGTTCCGGTGTCACCCATGCCACCCGTCACTGGGAAGGGCCACTAAATTCCCCGTAAGCGCGGTAGGAACACCGCAGTCTGGCTAAAGGGTAACTGAGAATAACTGGAACCGTCCGGAAGTGCTCAGATCCTGCCCATGCACCAGCTTTTTGTGTCTTTTGTTTTCTAATCCTGTTCAAACCCTGCAGGTGTCTATAACTTTTTAGAGCTGAAGAGCTCGGTCTGCTCGCAGCTGTTGGACATGTGACAGAGGCAACGGCAGCACGCGGTGTTTGGGGATGAGGTTAGCACCGTGGCACAAAGCCGGCATGGAGTTATACAGCGGTTTTCTGTCTGTATTTCTTCGAGCCTCAAAACTAAGTCAGGAAACTTACAGCGTTTAACCATTCGTCATTTCTGAAGATCTGAGCTCATATTGGTCACAAATTTCTTTGTTTTGAACTCCTGTGCATTGTGGGTGTGTTCAGAAACCTCCAATATAGTAGAAAGGGTCGTCTTTGTCAGGAGATTCTACAGACCCAGGTAGTAACACCACAGGTCTGGAAAGCCAACGGAGCACGAGTAGCAGCTCTCCTTGCCTAATGCCCGGCTGTTTGGTGCTACCTTTGTTTTTTATAGCAAATAACCTTTGGCAGAATAAAGTTGGCGGCTACGTGGTAGTATACACACATACTATAAATAGCACAGTTGTTTTAGTTGCTCATTAGTAATTTCCTGCACAGTGGATGCAGCATTCGGATGAAACTAAGGCACATAAATCTGACCCTGGTACTCACTTTATTAGGATAGGAAAAATCCTGAGTATGTTGCAGCAGAAATTCAGCCTAATGCAAGTAGCAGCTGAAAGCGTTCTGTAAAGTCCACAGAGATTTGGCTATTTGAACAATTTTGGGGGGATCAGAGCACTACGTAGTCTGAAGGCAAAGGGAAAGTATATGAGTGCCTTCATTGTTGGCCCAGATGGCATGACTTAATTAAATAAAATATCTGTGCTGCTTATGTGTTGATGTCTGACACTAGCCCTGGGCCAGGCTTGCAAATAACTGTGGTTTGCTAACGTGTGGCTTTTCAAACAAAATCTGTATTAGCGCTCATGAACCGTGAGCAGTAATGTGGCCTGGCCTTGAGGCACAAGGTGGGTACTGAGCGATGAACAGAGCGAGGCTTGAAGGAGGAATTCAGCAGCCTTTCGGAGACGGTACATTTGGGATGGAATGTACTTACCCTGAAATCCTAGAAATCAGCCTGATGAAAAAAAAAATGAGCATCTCTGGTGATTGTTTGTAACTTCTTTCAGGTGCACACAGACCTGGGTTGCCAGCTCTTCTGTTTCAGCGGGGAGCACGGGACGGGGAGGAGAAGGGTGGGAAGAAGCTGACCTTGTCTTTCGGAGGTCTCAGCACTAAGGTGGGTGGCTGGGGAGGGCGCAAAGGCGCCACCGAGGATCCAGGTGCCAGGATCGCCTCAGACTCCTGAATTTACTGTGCCACCACAGCTGCCAGCAGGACACTGCTATTGCTTTTGGGGGTTGGTGAGGGACTGCTAGCAGTTCCTCACTGGGGGCTGTTGAGGGAATTGCTCTGCTCTACAGCAATAAGATGTCTTCTTCCCTACCGTGCCGTTCCTCGTCTCTGTAGCCCCTGCTCACCACCAGAATTTGGGTGAAGGATACCCAGGGAAGCAGAGACTTGAGACTGCCAAAGTGATGGTGTTTTTTCCTCCATTCCCCCAGTGGTAAATATCGACGTTCCACTTTCAGCTATAATGTGTGAAGTTACTGTGAAAAGATGCTGTCTGAGGAGCAAAAACAGACAGTGTATTCATGTCTAGACTAAAGCATGTGCAAGTTTCCAGGTTGGAAAAAAGGTCCAAAGAAAAGTGCTGAAAGAAGACTAAGTACAAGTTACCCCTGCCACCTGCAGCTGGTTGAGAACATGAATGATGTAGCTAGAGCAGGAGGAGGTGGGAAGACGTCCATGGGGGGCAGGTAGAAGAATGGGCAGATGAAGTGAGTCACCACAGAGAGCAACTGGTATCCAGCTGTGGTTGCCGGAGAGGTTTGTTTTTCTATGGAATGAACGTATCTATGTTTTTCTTAGAGCAAATAATTTTAGGTAATAAATGGAGCTGGAACCTTGAGTTAGTAGAGATACATTGGCTGTTACTTGACTAGCTTTTGGCTCTGCAAATGAAGCTTGTATCAGGCGCGCATCTCTGCAATCAAAAGTGGTGGAAAAAAACGTCCTTTGCGTTCAGTGTGTTTTTTTCCACATTTTGGTTTCCTTCACATGAATTCCAAGAAAGGCTTTATCTTTCAATTCAGCCTGCAAACTGAATTGAATTTCAATTATCTTTCAATTCAGTCTGAAACTTGGCCTGTCAGTGCTTGTAGATGTAGCCTTGCAAACTGAAGCACAAGCATTTTCATGATTCAGAATGGTTCTTCTTGCTAATGGATCTGACCTGAATACTTCTGATATTTGCTAGGTGGTTTTCCATATCTCTTGGGGAATACGTGTAGGCAGTTATCAGACCTACCCAAACTGAGTCAAAAGCCTAAAAACACCCTTTCAATGAAAGTAATCTAAAGTGCTGGTGCATGTTGTTTCAAGGGCATCCTGAAGGGATGTACCTGAATTTTAATTCCTACTTAAAAATTGTATTTTCATTTTTTGAAATTTCATTTCACCTTTCATTGAGCAGAGATGATTGCCATCATGCCATTTGGAAACTGAGGCATCGTTCTTTGGTACTCTAGCATTTATATTGCTTCTAAAGAATATTGCGAAATCCAGAACGTTTCATCCTGTGGTACGGTTCCTTTTTAAACTACTAAATGCCCTTTGATTCGGACAAATAAATTAATATCTGGTCACATTTTGCAGCCGACAAAGAAATAAAGCAGCAAATCTTCAGCTGGACGAGACAAAAGCATTTGTGATGGGTTTTCCTGCTGTCTCTCTAGCCTTGCCCATTTTCAGTGTGGGTGACTTGGGTTGCAGTGTCTCATCCAGTAAAGCCTGGAAACATGTACCGAGCTTAACATGTTTGCCCAAGTTGCATTTACTCAACTATAATTCAACTCTAGACTTAAAAGTCTGTTAAAGGGTTTGGGTTTTTTTAAACAATTTACTTCTACCCTTTGAATCAATTAAGGATGAAATGGGTTATGCTTCAGTGCTCAAACTATGTGGATTAAGAAGAAATTTTGACACAGAGGAAAGCACACAAGTGAAGGCTACCCCGAGGCAGCCTTAATGTAAAAGCTGACAAGTCAATGCATACTTTCTTGCTTACTAATTTACTTTTTTCAACGGAAAGGTGAACCGATCATGGCAACTCCCTCATCACACAGCACACACGGATAATCTTGTGAATCAAATAAAATATGCCTTGCCCTCCTGCACTTTTTCTCAACTCTGGTTCCTGAAAAATCGAGTAATGAAGTGTTTTATAGCAGGGCGTATCTCTGCGTTGTGAGTCAACGTTGCGAGGCAGCAAAATGAAATCTAGTCTAGCAATATCGAAGAGGCAGTGCAAGTATCCTATAGTGATGTGTGCTATATATAAGAACATGCTGTACGGAAGATGTAATAGTCGCATCTCTAAATATCCTGTAAATAATTTTTAAAAGGTCTGTACATACGCAAGTTTATCCATTTTTTCCATCTGAGGTGGCTTGCTTTCCTCTGTCCCTGTCACCCTTTTCTGACGAGTACAACTACAACGTTCACCATTTCACTCTAACCCCGATAATATTAAAAGCTTGTGAAGGGAGAACGCCGGTGGGGTTTTACAGGGATTGGTAGCCACTTATTCTTCCATTTAAGTATGTAGGTGGTATTACTCCGCTCATTTTGAAAGTTAAAGAGAAAATAAATAGCTGAAATAATAAAAGTAGATTGCCAGCAGCGACCCCCTGCGCTTTACGTTTTATGATATTGAATTTGTAATGTGATATTGCATAATCCAGCTGAGCCGGAATAGTACCTTGTTTCTGCTCTGAGTCTTTGACTGTGGTTCTGTCATAGCTCTTGGTGTCTTTTCTGCCTAACGAAGAACGAGCAAGGTACTGTGAGACTGCTCTGGGCGGTTTTTTTTACAGGGAAAGAACCTGCCAGCATCAGATGCAGAGCATCAGGGTACCAGGAGGCACTTGTCTACTTCTTCTGAAGACCAGTGCATTTCTAAAACAATTCTGCCCAAAGATTTTGCAGTCTGGAAACCCAATCTCCGAACACATTAACCGGCGCTTTTTTTTTTTGGTCTCTCTCTCTCTTTTTTTTTTTTTTTTTTTTTTTTTAAATTTCAATTTTTTTTGGTCAACTTTTTTTTTTTCTTTCTGGAAATCTCAATGTCGTATGGTACAGTTCTTTTTCTTTGAGTACTGAGGGGTGGAGACTAGCTGCCAAAATCACTGAGCTGCTGCTTCATGTGTAGTCATCTCCAGAATTTTGTCGGCAAAAAGGTAGATTTCATCATGCCTCTGAAGGTGTGTTGTCCACGACACTGAGCTACAAAGGTCTTCAAGCATTCAGCAAGTGAGGGGAGGTGTTACACTGCATGTAAGTAGTAGAGGAAGAATTATGCAAAGTTTGGGAAGGTTTGGGGTTTTTTGCCTGGTCAGCTTTGATACCTAGTAAGGAATATTGAAATGAGGCCCAACATTAACTAGAAGTTGGTTGTAGGTGAGTAATAATGAGCAACCAGAAGCTTGCAGCACGAAAAGAACACAGCAGAGGAGAAATAGAAGCACTGAACCCGGAATTTGTTTTCATGTTTTAGACTAAAGCACTAATGAAAATACATGCAATTTGATTAACAGGGTAGCACCTCAGATTTGGGTCCGCTGCAAGGGCGCAGTTGTAGAGCGTGTAGCTGGATTACATCTCGTCTGTCCCGGCCCAGGTCCGTGGGTCCCGAGAGCAGTGTCACTGCGGGAGCACTGGGTCCGGTGTGGACTGTGCAAACCCAGGAGGTCCCTGGATGTCTGGCTTGTGTGCGCTGCTGCACCGACACTGCCATGGTCACAACAACCCCGTGAACGCTGCAGGCCTGGGGTGAGCGGCTGGAGAGCTGCTGACGGAACAGGACCTGGGGGTGTTGGTCGACAGCGGCTGAATATGAGCCAGCAGTGTGCCCAGGTGGCCAAGAAGGCCACCAGCATCCTGGCCTGTGTCAGGAACAGTGTGGCCAGCAGGACTGGAGCAGTGACCGTCCCCCTGTGCTCGGCACTGGTGAGACCCCACCACGAGTGCTGTGTCCAGTTTTGGGCCCCTCACCACAGGAAAGACACTGAGGGAGGGGCTGGAGCGGGTCCAGAGAAGGGCAATGGAGCTGGTGAGGGCTCTGGAGCACAATTCCTGCGAGGAGCGACTGAGGGGGCTGGGGGTGTTCAGCCTGGAGAAGAGGGGGCTGAGGGGAGACCTTCTTGCTCTCTACAACCCCCTGAAAGGAGGGGGTAGCCTGGGGGGGGTCGGTCTCTTCTCCCAAGAAACAGGTGATGGGACGAGAGGAAATGGGCTCAAGTTGTGCCAGGGGAGGTTTAGGATGGATATTAGGAAACATTTCTTCACTGAAATGGTTGTCAAGCATTAGAACAGGCTGCCCAGGGAAGCGGTGGAATCACCATCCCTGGAGGTATTTAAAAGCCGGGCAGACGTGGTGCTGAGGGACGTGGGTTAGTGGTGGGTTTGGCAGTGTCAGGTTGACGGTTGGACTCAATGAGCTGAAAGGTCCCTTCCAACCTGGACAATTCTATGCTTCTATAACAAATAAAATTAAAGCGGGTTTGTACTTGATGAAAGCAAGCTTAGGTGTGTTGCGGTTGCACAGTTTATGTCCGTGCGGCCATGGAAACCGTTGCTTTTAAGCTCTGAGGTGGCTTATCTATTTGGGAGCAGCATGTGATAGTCTTCCTTTTTATTAACCTCCAGAACAAGCTTTATTGACTGTGACGGATCTTTTGGCCCTCTTCAGAGTAACTAAGGCTATCTCAGTTAGACCCATCCTGACAGAAGTTATTAAAGCCCTTCTTAAGCTTTAACAGGCCTGGTGGGGACTCCTTCTGTTTTCTTTTTAGCTGCCAGCTTCGCCCTGCAATGACATTTTAATCACATATACCCACCAACGCCACCACCTTGTTTAGCCAGACCAAGAGGCTACAGCTCTGCTCATTATATTCACTGCTCTTCACAATAAAACATTTGTACTCAAGCTGTCAGTAAATGTTTCTATTTAACTAGTGATTTAGTGTCCTGGATTATGCTGAAAATACTTTGAACTGATGGTTTTCTGAAAAGGCCAAACCGCTTCTTATAGTGCATCCAGTAATACTTCGAATATACTGGGAAGACTTATCCAGCGCTGAATGCTTCTGCAGACTTCTAATCATACGTTGGGAACAAATTCAGAGGATGAAAAATTGCTTTGAAAGTCCTCAAAGTTCTCACTCTTGAGGGAAGGCAAAGTAGATTTTGTTATCCTTCCCTAGGATTAACAGTGCCCTTAATACCAATGGATTTCCCGACGTAAAAGCAAGGAGGGTCTGTCCCTTAGCAAGTATTTCCTTGCTTCTTAGGACACATTTTTCAGGTGATTTGTGGAGTTTTCACAATGTGCTTTCCATTAATCTTGGGATGAGTGCTGTGCAAATCCCTAGTCAGCACTTGCAATATCTACCAATTACTTTTTAAAAGCACAGGATTCTTAGTACCTAGAGCCGTGCTGCTTGGTACAACATCACTTATTTTGCTAGTTGTGTAGAAAAGTGCTAATTCGCAGAAAGCAGATCCCAAAATACTTATACAAAGTAGTATTTTTTTACCATTTACCACCACCCTTCCAAACAACAACAAAAAAAGCAGAAATAAATATTCCCATCTCTTCTAAAATAGTACGGGTAAGGTGGGCATGTAGTTTTGGGAGTCCCTTTTCCTCCAAAAATATACTAGATTTTACCTCCTGGGAGGTCTGTACCGCTCCACTCACTGCAGCCTACTCAGGATCATTTGCTCTTTATAAAAATATACAGATTTGTCCAAATTCTACAGGAGCAGCTTCTAGTGTGAAGCAACATGAAAGTGCAAAGCGCGTCTTTTAACGATTGGCTGTGGAAGGTTATACATTGACGCTGTTGATGTTCTTTAGAGCTAAATATTCTGCAAATCATTGCATGGGTTTTTTTGAAGGGGAATTGTTGTCATTAGCAAAGTGATGCTGGGAGCCAGGTTTTCTGACTGTGAAGATGCCATTAGAATGAAGATGCTGCTCAGGTGTGAAGGTCCCAGTTCTGGGTGTGTGAGAGAATAAATCCAAACTGTCAAAAGATGCATATTAGTACCTAGTGTCCTAGGAAATGACTGTGCTTGACCAAATTTCAATAAATTCACTTCCGTGATGAAAGCATTTCGGCATTTCTGAAAAGCCCTGCTACACCCCAGTCTACATCTTTAGGTGTAGGTGCAGTATTTAGGCCCAAATACTCTTGAAATTTTCCACCTGAGGCCTTGATTTTGGACTCCCCCGTAGAAAATCAGTCTACACGCCGCACGACGCTTGTCTTTCATTTCAGATGGCTGAAAACAAGAGCTAATTAGATAATTGGAGCAGCTGATCACGGTTTCTGGGTATGTGCGTTTAAGAACAATTCAAAGGCTGTTGAGATGGGTAAGTCTGTGCGTTGAGCTTGCTCTGCTTTAGATCCAGGTCTCAGTCTCTCCATGGATGTACGTGCTCATCACAAAGTGCTGCTCCGGTCCCAAAGTTGTATTTAGAAA
The DNA here is from genome assembly GCA_013400035.1 of Rynchops niger. NCBI lineage: Eukaryota > Metazoa > Chordata > Aves > Charadriiformes > Laridae > Rynchops > Rynchops niger. The sequence continues at coordinate 47,524 of VXBH01007623.1, read as the reverse complement.
AACTTTAAAATGCTGTTTATACTGTTATTTCACGGCTGTTCGTACGACTGAAGTAAGGTACGTGCCCCAAAGCGATGCTAAAGAACTCCCTCGGCGAGAGATTCCTGGCACTATCTGCAAAAAAAAAAAAAAAAAAAAAAAAAAAAAAAAATTTAAAAAAAAAAAGAAAAGATATTTCAAATACAAATGATTCTGAAGATATTTCAAATGATTCTGGAAAACAAAATGCCCTTTAGGGAACAGTTGGTGAATGTGACGTGCTTCTTTATTCCTCTGAATGGCTTTAGGAACGAGGGTTTAGTTTAAAATATGTTATTTTTGACGTGTTTGCGTGTGTAGCTGTAATCGCAAATAAATTTTCAGCAGTAATAAAAACAGAAATAGAAATAGTTAGTACTAATTCTAACCGTAAAATAGAAAACTTCTAAAGGCTAAGTGCATAACGCAGTGCAAGCATTTTATTAGCCTTTCTTTTATATCACTTGTTGCAAAACTTTGCTTGTGAATTAACTGGTCCTTCATAGCGTAGACTGCAGTGATAAAAAAGAATAAAATTTGGAATTTTGATAAATGTGAAACATGTGCTCTGCTACTTAAGACCTGTTCTTGTGGTTTGCAGATGATACCAGGGTTTCTAATAATAATAATAACAGAACTGCACAGAAATGAAAGAATGATTTATTTTAAACTACTTCATGAAGACAAAACCTACCAAATAGCCAGCAGGTTCTGCTGGGAGTGTTTTACCGCTCCTTCTCCCTGGATGCCTGCACTTAAGTAATTTACTCAGTTCCCAAATTACAATAAATCCTTACCGTAGCATGAAACAGTATTTGGAACTCCTTCTCAAGAAACGCGTGGAGCAGTGCAGGAAGGAGCGCTCTTGGCTTTGGTACTGTTACAAAGAACTGCTTCACCAACACAGGGTGCGGAAAATCGAAATTATTTCTTTTTCACTATGCATTGCCATCTAGTGGCGCGCGGCCCCCGCGTGTCTCAGCAGGCAGGGCCTGACCATGGACACCAGCTAACTCTTGCGGGTCGTTTGTCCTCATCGCTTTTTTATTGATTACTTTCTTTACAGAGAATAGAGGCCCTCATCTGCTAATTGCATGGGTTGGCATGTGCACGTGCTCTAACATTTCCTTTTCCTTTATTTTGAGCAAAGATTCACGGGGGAAAAAGGACTTGAGGGAGAGGCAGTATGAGCAGAGCCGTTGGCTTTCACTTGCGGTACGGTAACCCACTCGGCTCACTCACTGAAGAAATAATTAGTGCCAGGTTTGGATGTTGGCATGATTTCCTTCCAAGATTGTCAACAATTGGATCGCAATTCTTGGCCAAAATTCTTTCTCCTGGAAGCGGAGATGACACCATGACTTGGTCGGTATCAGTGCTGATTAAACGATCCCAAGGAGCTGTGGAGTGTTGACAGCCAGTTTCTTCCTGGACCCATCCTTGGTGTTAACGTGGACCGTGCACTGCTGGAAATGCAAAGCAACTATGACAACCTTGGTGAAACTCCCCTGCATTTTCACAGGTATCACCAAGAACTGGCCATTTGTGCAATTTCCGCCATACCTACCTTGCACCCAAAGTTTCATACCTTCAATAAAGGGAAGTTAAATTAATAGCAGCCGCAGCAGTGCTCCGAGGGGGTGGCCGTTCGTCGGAGATCAGGCGAGTGGAGCGCTGCCTGCCAATCACATGGGAATCTGGAAAGATTTTTTCAATGCTCTCCAATGTTTCCTTCCATACAGGTCAGTAATGAAACCCTCCGGTCATTTATAAAATAATTATACCAAATTATTTCCCACAAAGCTGCGTTTGGGCTAACGGGTGTATTTAATTTTTACACAGATATACACGGGAAAGAAAAAGCCACTGAACTGCAATTTTTCTTAAGCCCAGTAAAAAATAATTGCCGCAGTGATTGTTCAAAAATATTTCTGAAACAGCTTTGCTTAAAAAATGAGCCACGTGCAACTGTCTTGCCTTTCTACTGTGACCAAACCTGTTCTAAAAAAACCAAGCAGATGTTTAAAAAGTTTGTTGTTTTCTCATAGCGAGATAATAGTGTTGAAATCCTTTCCATCGTTAATTTGCATCCTTCACAACTTGCCAGCTGGGTCTTGAGAAAGAAGCACTAATGCTGTTCCCCTCGATAGCGTTTGCTGTGTCTCCGGCAGAATTTTGGTGTACGTTGTCAACAGGAGGTGAAGGTAGGAGAAAACGCAGCCTTACCAGGACAAAGTAGCAAACGTTGGGCAATTTTAGAGCTGCACATTATAGTGATTTCTGATAGTAAAGACACTGAGCAGGAGAAAAATCAAAGGAAAACTACAGACAAAAAGAGATTTGAAGAATTCATTAGTAAACTATACCCGTCTGGACAGAATCACGCACTGGCAGTGAAAATACAGAAGTTGTTTCAAACTGAAACCTTTAGAAACCACAAAAATAGACTTTATTGCCATCAAAACAAAAGTCTATGATCTGATACTTAGCTGTAAATCAGCGTATGTTTGCATTAGCCGAGGACTTTACTTTCTGGTTAACTAAAGAAAGCCATTACAGTTAATATTCTGTGGGTTTTGTATTGATAGAGCGAGTAAATAATGAGTATTTGAGACTAACAGAAGAAAAATCCCACCAGCTGGGGATCGGTAAGGGAGAGGTTGTCATTACCAAGTATTGGGTTCTCCAACTTCCGTATGTTTTAAGAGTAGGTATTTTACACAAGCTGCTGAACTGCTGGAGCTGGGGGATTCATATTTAAATTTTTTATTGCAGAAATGTTATAAAGAATTAAGAGAATTTTCTGCTCGCCTAAAGTAGGACAGCGTGTTATCGGCAAAGGCAGAAATCTGAGCGCATAAGGGTTGAGCTAGGTTTTGGAAATATGAGAGTGGAAAGCTGATCAAAACACCAGTCATTTAAAATGCTTAAAAAAAATTCTGCGACATCCTTATGTATTTGAATCAGATTTTCGGGGGAAACATCAGTGTAAATCCAGTGAAGTTACTACTTTATAGTAGTAGCGTGTAGCAAACTTCCTACTTTAAAGGAAACCAGTCAGTAGGTGAGCTATGATTTCTTTAAAACAGAATTACTTGCTTAACTAATGACTCACGCAAACTAAAGCGTCGCGACTGTGTCGTTCAAATGTATTTATGTTACGCGGCTCTGGATGTTGGGCTCATCAAGCTACACGCGGATTTGTGTTAACGGTGGCTTGTGGCAACGGTTGGCGTAGTTCAAACGGATGATGTTGTAGATCTGTTTGCACAACAGGATGCAAACGGGGCTAATCTTGTTTAAGGTCCATAACGCTTTTGTCCTGGGCTCTTTCGGCACTGCTCACGTATGTAAAGATTGCGGCTCTTGGCGAATAACCTTGATTCTGCTCTACACCTGCTTGCACTTAGGAAAAGAAACATTTGTCACTCTTATTTATGTAATTGCTTAAATGGCATTTTAATTTTAACAGCTTAAGTATGTTGGTGGAGAAAAATGTTTTCTGAATGAAAGTTTGATCAAACGCCCAGGGAGCCCGTGCAAGTCTTTCCATTGACTCAAGAGATTTTGTTTCAGGCATTTTATTTAAACAATACTCCTCTCAACCATAACTGAGTAAAGTTGCATGCTTTTCATTAAAAAAAAAAAAAAGAACGAAAATGTTTCAAACAGCAATATTTAATATAATTTTTAAGTAAAATTACCGAAAATTAAATATTTCCATTTTATATTTTTGATGCCATATTAAAATATAAATAAACCTGCTTTTAGTTCTTAAAAAAAAGCAATAGATCTGCTTGAGTATTACAAATCTCAATTTCTTCTTGCTAAAATGGAAATTGGATTAGATTCTGTTGGAGTAAACTCAACAATTGCTTAACTTCTTTCGTGTTATTTTTCATTCACATTAATAGGAATAACATGATGCCTATATTCAGCAATTCCCATCACTGTGGGCTCTTAAATAAACATTAGGAAATATCAGTCTCAAAGTTAAAGACTCCATTTAGCACGTTGCCCAGCTATGTGTTTTGTATTTGCAAGTAGGAATGGCAGTCCCCATTTTTTTTGGACCACTCATTACGCTAATGCTCCCGGGCTCTCCTGGCAAGACTCTTTACAGAGCGGAGCAGGTTCAAAATGTATCAGAGCCCTTATCACTCAAAGTAAACATTCAAAGCATATTTCCCTTCTGCTGAAAGATTTACATTAGTTCCCTGTTAGACAGCATATCAATTACAGCGCGGCGTTTCCTCCGTGTCACAGGGACGAGCTTCCCCTTTGCTGCCACCCCAACCAAAGTTTAAAGTACAGAGGCTATAAAAGGAAGATCTGGCTACATTTATTTAAGAAAAAAAAAAAAAAAAAAGAAAAGACTTTTAAGTTATTTAGGTGGAATCCTGAAAGTGTTAAATCACGCCCGTGGTGGCACTCTGCGGTGCAGGCTTTGATGCCCTCGGTTGTGCTGAACATCACGGTACGCCCCAAACTCTTCCGAAGGCTTCACCCGCGCTACTGTGTAAACAGCACTTAGCTGACCTGATAGAGTCGATCTGCTTTGTCCGTCCCTGAGATACGTGATCCCGAGCTCGTCTGAGTAATAATTCAGGGAATATGTTCACCGACGAACAAGCGTAGAGGGAAGTTGCGTTTTAGGTAGTTGAGTCTCCAAAGCGCAAGGCTGAGCAGCAATTCCCCGTCTGTCGGCGGGAACAGCGTCACAGCTCCCCGCAGCTTCAGATCGTTGCAATATTGAACTTAACGTCGTTCTGAAATGCGTACCCGATAAAGCCACAGCACCCAGCTGCACACACAAACATCGGTAACTTCTAGCAATATTAGATAAGATCACGATTTTTGGGTTCCGTGGTCTTGGTTGGTTTCATAGGTGAAAAAAAAGTAAAAAAAAAAGGAAAGGAACATACAGCAAATTTTAACTAAGACAAAAAAAGTTACCATTAACACAAATTTGCCATCGTTCTGTATTTGTGTTCCGTGCTTCCCGGGAAAGCTTTCCCTCCTACCATATGCATTTACAAACCGTGACATGGTATTTTTTATTCCAAGAGGTTATAACAGGAACCAGCTTAACCTAGACTTTGTGAAAACTACAACACAATTAGGAAGGAGAAAACAGCAGGCTGAGAGAAAGCTGCTCGGGAAGCCGCCCCGCGGAAAGGGGAATTGTGTATCCTGTTTAATGAGGGGCTCGATTCTTTCCCCTTTGTCAAAAACGGGGTTTTCTCCAAAGCGTCTACTGGAAATATCCATTGCCTCGCTATACAGTGATGTCTTCATCTGAAGTTCTTGCATCAAGACTGTGATTTTTTTTCTAAAAGACGTGCTATGGATGACCGAAAGTGGTGTTCGGGTGGTGAAAGCATTAGTTGAAGCTCTACGTGAGAATTACGTTTTATACAAGTAAGTTCTCGATAAGAAGTAAGAAGGAAGTCGGAATCGATCACTGTAACAGTCCTTTCTTGTTTCAGTGTCTGTGGCCTGTAAAAGTTCACTTTTCTTCTTGCGATTTGCTTCAGGGATTCTAAAAGAAATACTTTTTATTACTATATACAGTTAAAAAATAGGACTTAGTTATATAGCAATGTGTAAGTTTCCAAAAGTCCCGGAGCAAATTGCGGGTTGTTGTGTGTTTTACAGAGATGAAAATAAAGGAACAAACCTAAAAGGATAAAGCCAGCGCAAAGCAGGCCGTGTGAACCTCTCTCAGTGGAACTGAAGGAGTCATAGCGTATGACTGAATTTAACAATTAGAGGCTTTTTTTTTTAGGTTTAGAGTAATTCATTTATTAAAAGGTCTTCTTTTTCCCCTCAGATCTGTTTCCAAGTCTTGAAAAAAAAACGTTTTTTTCTTTGAATGTAAAACAGAAGATGGCTTTGAAAGCCCGGCCCTTAACCACCACGGGGGTTCTGAGGTTTTGTGGGTGTCAGAATCTCACTTGATTGTGCGAAATGAAGTGTTCCATTTTAGTTTTTGTCAATGTTACACGATCAGCATTTTTCCTATTAAAGAGAGACACAAGGTGAGCGCGTGTACAAGCGGCCGTTCCCACACAGCTACCTGCGCACCGTTATCCGTTTACAACCTTGAGACGCGTGGGCAGAAGTAGGGTAAAACCCACCAAAAGCAATTCCTTCCTGTGGCAGAATGTCCTTTGTCACAAATAAAGAAGCGCTGTGGGCAGGAGGCAGATGACGAAACAGGGACCAGTCCCCAGAAGAAGGTTGTGACAAAAGGAGAGCAGCCCCACAGCCTGTCCTCGGGGACAGAAAGTCATTCCTGCCATCAAAGGCCGTGACTGTCTTGTCCAAAGGCCAGTTCCATATGGAATAACTTTTTTTTTCTGACTTTAAATGTATTCTAACTCTGAATGGAGTCCTTTAACTATTGAGTGAGTTGAGAGTTTTGGAGGCTCCAGTTTTTCTGCGTTTTAAAATCGTCGTTGCCTCTACTAAGCAGAAGCCTGTCACATTGGGAACAGCTGCTGTTTCAAATTCCAGTCAGTTGACTTTTGACGTGGTATTTTTGCTATGAAATTCCAGAATGTAACTACTAACTGCACTCTATCAAGCCAATGCTCGCTGGGCACTTCAAACCTAATCATTTTGATCTACGTTAATCAAAATTTCTGTCTAATCTGTCCAGTTCCTTGGCAAATGCTGCAGCCAGCTACACTGATATGTTAATGCCTAGAGCTCTGCTGTATGTGACGCTGCCCTGGTTTAGGATCTTCAAGAAAAACATGGGAAATAAACTATATGGTGTGACTTCTGTCTGTATTTTAACTCTGCCGGCTCCACGGCGGTTCTCGGGCCAGGGTAGAATAACAGGATTTGGGCAAAGGGGCGGCGTGATACAAAATTTCACGTGTACAAAGAGGGGTGACAGAACGCTGCCCCGTGAAGCATCCATACGGGGAAGAAATATGCCTAATCCTCACCCTGGCTTGTTCGGAAAGACCTCAGAGAAGTCACTTCTGTAGGAATTTTGCCGCTTTTACAAAGTCTAGCGGTCTCTCTGAACCCGGGGAAAAAAAAAAAAAAAAAAAAAAAGGATAAACCATAGAAGGGAATGGTACGGTTACGTAGCAGGAAACACATTCAATTTTCACTCAGCTCGCCATAGAAAACCCTGTGGACCCAGATGCTATATCCTTGCCAAAAGTAATTTTGCGTTCCGTAATGCAATTCTTAAATGTGGTTGTTCTATTAACTATACACAACATTGCAAAAGGTCCCAGTGTGGGAGGTTTAGTTTCGTTTGGGTTTTTTTTTGTTGTTGTTGTTTGGGTTTTCTTTGGGTGTTTTGTTTTTGTTTGGTTTTTTTTTTTTGTTTTTCTTAAATAATAACAGGTGCTTTCACATGAAATTCTGGATTAAATGTGAACCTTAGTCCGGTGTTTTCCAGTTTGCCAAATAATGATGTGACAGTGTGGTGTCTGCGGTCGTGGTATGTCGGGTGTCGTGGAATCAACCCTAGTTTGGGGCTGAATTCATTTTTCATGGCGATAGCTATCTGCCACTTGAAAACATTTGTGTTGTAGTAATTTGGCTTTAGCAAAACGCGAGCTAATAGAACTACAGCGCGACACTTCTGGTTACAAGAATGGATGTGAAAACATTTGTTTTCATTTATTTTCTATTTAGCTCTTCTGATATCAGGCCCTGGGCTTAACAGCAAAATGCCTAATTGATTTTAAAAGGAGCAGGATTTTACTCTCGCAAATATACTTGGCCTTTCAGCAGACACGGTTTGAAGGGAACCTCTACACGTTGCTTTGCTTTATAGTGTTCATGATGATTCTATGGTTGGCGAGCCGCTTGGCCCGGTCTCTCAGAAGGCATTGCAGAAATTGGAGGCGCTGCCTTCCAGCCGAGATTGTTCTGAGTAAAATGTCATTTAATTCCTGGCGGGTTGATTTACGGNTTTTTTTTTTTTTTTTTTCATTTTTGATTTCGGTAAAATTACGTGATGCCTCGTTGTTTATTATAGCTGTGTTATTTTTACTGGGACTAGTATCTGGAGTTGTTTCCTGTAACTCTTTGTACTTTCCTTTTGCTTTACCGTTCCTTTTCTTGTACAGCAGTAGTGACCTTTAAGTCGCAGCTGACAGGGCAGATTTTTTTACAAGAATAACACCATTAGTGTTCGAGCCATATACGAGTACTTCTGTCAGGTGGGACACGGTTAAAGTTCCATTTGCAAAAGCCGTATTATACGGCATTGGTGATTGCTATACTGTAAACATGCTTCTTAGGGGCAACAAGAGATCGAATGTGTTGCCTGCTTGTACTTCGTGTCATTGTGAGTTAAAGCCTTCCGCTCTCCGAGCAGCAGCTTTGCCAGCGACGCTTAGAAAGAGATGCCAGTATCTAAAAAGAATATTTGAGTTCTCAGCTTCCTGGTCGTATGGCAAAGACGAAAGTAAAAACCAGCCGTGAGAAACACGGCGTGAGAGGTGCTTCGTGTGCATGAGGCAGAGCTCCTGCTAACTACAGCAGCTAAATCTAGATTTTTAAAAACCTAAATGCATTCAATCCCGTGTAACCCGTAGACTACGCTCTTTGAGTCAGAAACCGCCCTGCAAGAGCCTGTTCTTTCCCCACTGCTGAGGGGTGAGCGGAAATGATTCCATGAGATATAAAAAATGCTGTTTCATGTTTTATTTGTCGTCCCACTCATCCTTATGCATGTGTGTATGTTTTTGCGTACTTGCTCCAAGAATCGGTCTGCGTGAAATAGTTCCATTTCTGGAAGTGCGCGTGTTTGTGCAAAAACGCAGCCTCATAAAGAGATTCTTGCATTTGGTCGGGTAACAAACCTCTCTCTTCTTTCCAGCTCTGCCGTTCCACCCACAGCACAGTTATGTGCAGCTCGGGTTTGCAATAGAAAAGTCGATGTCAAAAAAAATGGCCAAGTCGCTTATGCACTTCCAGAGTCCGAAAAGATTTCCCGTTAGCAGCAAAACCAGAGAACAATGCTCCACAGCAAACGCCGGCAGAAACCTCACAATGTAAATTTAGACTAAAACAAAAATCAAACCTTGCAGAACTTTCTTATGTTGTGTGTCATAGCGTAAAGGCCAAATCTATCTGTGCTTTAATGGCTTTGAATGTGACTGCTTGGAACCAGGGATATATTTGGTCCAGTGACTGCCTAAATGAAAAATCATGGATATGCAAGCCTTTCCTTTAATTCCTCATCAAACTTTTCTTGAAACTTTTTATGGTACACGTCGGCCAATGAAGCGGTAATGTAATACATTAGAGTAAAAGAATCTAGTCAGTCCTTAGGGCTGGAACTGGCTTGTGTTAGATTTCACAGAGTTTGGGGAAGCTCGCCTGAAGATTTTGCATGTGATAAGGAGCCAAATTTTGTTTGTCGTAATCGGGTAATCATCCTGCAGATTTCAGTTAGTCAGCTCCCCTGATGAAGCCTCGCTGGTTTTTGGCACACGGAGGACTTTTCTGGTTATCAAAAGCAACAGCCTTAATATGACACAGCATGGGATTCCAGTTCGGAAAGGAGAGGAAGAAATGGACGCAATAATACTTGGGCGTCTCGGCAATGCTATTAATAAGTGCTTTAAGATGTGAAAGTGGGAACTTGGAAAGCAGGCCGCCACATACTCCAATATAGACGTGGATTTAATACAGCTCATTTATAACCGGTGATTGCTTGGAGGCATCATAGACAAAATCCTTAATGTAAGAGGGAAAAGTATAGGCTGTCACTTTCAGTTCCAGACTTTAATTTCAATCGTATGAGCAGGAGCAGCTGCGTGTTGCTATCATCAGGCGTATGAAGTTTTTAGTGCTAAAAAGGCAGCTGGACTGGAAATACCCCAGAAGTACATATCCATTTGTCTGGTTAACTTCAGCACTGAGACTATCAATCAGGTCAGCCTAAAGAAAAATGAATGACATCAGTCAAAACAATAGGATATCTCTGTGCAGTGATTAGCTCCGCGTAGTACAAAAACTTAAATAATTTGTTCTTTGAAAATGTGATGATTGATTGGCTTCCATTAGGCTTGGATTTTAAAACATTCCATGAACTCTCAGATAAAATGGCACTAAAATGTTATTGCAATAACCAAATAAATCATATTGGACTATAGTGTATATAAGTACTTTAAAACATTATAGATACTAGAATTCTGTGTATAATAAAAAGGTGAAGAATGTAATCCATGAATTTTTTTTTTTTTTTTAATGCTCTCATCTCACACCAGCATTATCCTGGGCTGTTTTCAAGGATAATGTTCCTAAGGATATGAGTTTTTGAGTTTGTTTTAATATATTATATATACATATGTAAAAGTTGCCCGGTTCTGATACGTTCAGTCAAAGGCAGGTATTTTAAAACTATCGCCGTGTAGAATTTATCTGAGCTTTTGATGCCGATGCTGGCTATCTAATTTGATCTCAGCCTTGCGATCAGCTTGCAGCTGAGAAATACGCAGTTACCATTTAAACTTGGTGCATTTTCCAGTATGAGGTTTGTGGTTCAGTTCACGGCCAGAGGATCTCTGGCATATAATAATGTTTAGCCTTGAATCTCGTGTAGAGGAATAAAACAAACTCTTGCCCTGATACGTAGGGTGGCAGTGTGGTTAACACTAGCAATTTACGATCGTTCTCCTAATATTTCCCTTTTGCCTCTGCAGGCAAATAGTTCTGTGAATCATCTCTTACTTCAAAACAAATTCTAGGCCCACTGCATGCGAGATTGCCTAAATATTGTAAACCCTATGGGTAATAAATCAGAAGACAAGGAAAATAATCCCATCAAAAATGTTTTATTTCATTATTTTAGGATTTTCCTCAGGCATTTGAAGCACTGGTGTTGAGCATAAGCACTTGGTGGCGTGGTAAATCTTCAGAGAATCAAAGGCAAACTGCACGCATGCAGCACGCGTGTGATTATCTTCAAAGGCAATTGGAAGTGCGCGGCGCTTATACTGTTGACCAATGTTATTTTGTAAGTTGTTTTCTAGTGAGAGAAAATTGAGCGCGTTGGGAAGGTCCACCTATCTTCTAAATAGTCTTTGGAGGTTTTACATGTTTTATTACATTGACTGTTGTCTAAACAATGCTACCTGTGACCTAGGATATTGCCTCATACTGGGAAAACTGATCACAAATGAGCACATTTCTGCGATGAATGACAGGCTTCAGTGAAAGCCTCGTGTTTGAGACGTTGTCTCACACTCCAGAGCCAACGAAAGCTTTAGGTAGGTAGTGAGGTAGCCATGGGTAATACCTCAGGTCCATCTATATGCATTTATAAATTCATCGTTATTAAATAAACAGGGCAATTCTGTTTCTGGTTTCTAAATCTTCAGGAGGGAAGGCTCAGGGGTATCTTAACAACGTGTGTAAACACCTGAAGGGACACAATAAAAAAAGACAGAGCCAGACTCTTCTCAGTGGTGCCCGGTGACAGCATGGCGTATGAGCCTAAGTTGAAATGCTCGAGATTTACAGTGAGGGTGGTCAGATGCTGGAACAGGTTGCCCGGAGGGGTCATGGGGTCCCAACCTCAGAGACAATCAAAACCTGAACGGGCACATCCCTACGCAGCCTCCTTGGCCCTTGCTCAAGCAAAGGGTTTGAGCTGGATGATCTCCAGAGGTGCCGTGCGGCCTCAACAATTCTATGATTGTAACGCAGAAATTCCGCTGAAATGATATCTTCCATGAGAGATGACTAATTACTAGTGATTAATGGCTATATACATTTCCTGACTTAAACATACGTGATGTGTAGCATCACAAAGAGTGGATATTTCTGTCTTTGTGTCATAAACCCATATTCAATATTTATTATTAACTGATATCTACAAACTGTATTTCTAACTTAGGCTGCCTGAGTTAGGCTTGGATTGTCACCTGGGCATCAGGGTTAGAATTTGTACTAACATAAGAAGCAAGCACAAAGGCTGTACTGTCAAATGAGGCTGAAGTGGGATGGAATTAATGCACATTATACAGTAAAATATTGTATTCTGAATTCATATTGTTTATTGAAAGGAGCAGACGAAACGTTAGCCCTTGTTTTAGAGCACCAATTTGGAGGCAAATCTACATGTTATAAAAGCTAAAGAGTTTGAGGACTTTTTT
>VXBH01007623.1:0-18361 GCA_013400035.1 Rynchops niger | reverse complement strand
GAAAGGGGAGGGGGGAGGGCAAGGACGACGACTTTTTTATTTAATAAATCAAAATTGAATATAAATAACACTTTGCAATTATGAGTGTTTAAATTCCAAATTTTTTAGGCTAATCACTTTCAGAAACAAACAAGAGATTGAATTTATATCGCCTGCAGTTGTTATTGGAAAGGTATGCCTAGAGATTGCTAAATGAAGTCAGTCCCAGCGCAATTATGATCACTCAAGCATGCTTTCAACGTATCGTGCCAAATTAGGTAGATTTGAGCAATTTGACTTCCTGTAACAAATCTCCAGGGCACTTTTGAGAAAGTACAGACTGTTTACAAACACTCTCGGGTTTCATGAGTAACCGGGCGCAGCGGCAGCCCCAGCAGCGCACAAGCACACACCTGTCAAACCCTGACAGCACGGGCTGCTCGTGCCACATGTGCTGGAGAAAGACCTCGCTCTCCAGGTTTTGTTACCCTTTATTTGCAATTTACAAACTGAAAGGCCACCAAAGCTTTAATTACCTTGGTCTCAGCCGTTTGAAAACCAAAATGCTACAATCTGTTAAATGTAAATATTGTTGGCTTTCAGTATTCCTTCTTTTTTTTTTTTTTTTTTTCCCCCTTTTCTTTGAATTATTTTTTTGTTGCCAGAGATGACCTTTTTTCTTCCCTCTAGCCCCCCCCAAAAAAAGCAGAGATCGTGCATCTGGACTATATAGGATGGAGGTATAAGAGTTTAGCTGATGTTTCTAGAGAGCTGCTGATGCCCCGTTCCTGATCCGGTCAGTCCTTCCGAAAGCCCAAATTCCAGCACATCCTTAGCTGGCGACAGAGGGCTCAAAACCAACACAGGCATTTTAAGACATATATTTCCCACCCAAACCAGGCCAAACTTCTAAAGGAGATAAAACCGAATCTTACTCAAATTGCTCTCCTATCACAATCACCGGCTGCAAGGGAGTCCAGCTCTTCCTGAGACGGGGATGGAGCTGCTGTAACGCAGTTAGTGAACAGCACGGGGGGTTTTTTGCCTGTTCAGCGACACAACTGTGATGACAGCAATTATCATTAATTAACAGCAATGACAATAGTTTCTGGTTCAGGGCCTTGGGCTCAATTCTGTACCTGTGCCCAAGGAGCACGTACTCCCGAGGTAAGCGTTTGTGGGCTTGAAGGTTAGTCTCTACGCAGGCACGCGTGGTCATGGCCAACGTGCTCAGCACCTTGAAGGACCGAGCCCTAAAGGGGTGTTAAAGTGCTTACTCTCCCCCTAAGCATTTTAATTTCAAAAAGTAAGCCTTTTTACTGCTGGCGTTGTTCAGCGTGGCACTGCTGCGGCTCCACCAGCACACCCACGCTGAGCGTCTGCGGCTGCCCTCTTCACCACTGAGCTGCAGCAAAATCCTGCAGGTGACAGTTTTGTATAAATACGCTTAAAATGCAGTGCTTTGAAAAGCGCTTCTTTTGGGGGTAGTGAGAAGGAGGGTGGGCGGATGGGTGGAGAGCAGCCAAAAAAGAGCAAAATGGTTTTAGGCCCTGCCAAACTCACACGGGTCCCTTGCAGGAGTAGAGTCCCATTATTTAGCACTCTGCAATAGATGCTTTTCTGCGGGTCACTGTACAAATTGAACATCAGTCCTGTCTGTTAAAGACGTTTTACTGCGACACCGAACCCCCGGTTAGGCTGGTTTCTTCTGCACCTCTCCTGCGCTTTCCATGACGTATGTGGAGAAAAGGAGGGGTGAAAGTGGTGCCACCGTTATCCCACCCCAGGAACTCGCTGTTCATCATCTTATAATACCTCTCGCTTTTATAAATGAGAACCAAAGCCTTACTGAAATGCCCTGGCAGATGGGGTTTTTTTTTGTCAGTTTTGTTTAACAACTGGAACAGCTTGACCTGGCGGAGAAAATCGGGACTCCTCATTTTGCTACTTTTCTGCCTTGGCCTTTCTTGGATCAGTCTCTTCTTATCTTTCACGATTTGTTCACGTCGGTGGGTTTCCTGTGCTCCGGTTTTCGCTCAGCTGCACCCGTCCTTCCCAAGGGACACGCGGCCCCTGCGCTGGGGCTGTGACTCTGCTGCTGGGGTGCGCGCTTTGGGCCAGCTTTTCTCTTCCCGCTTCAAGGCAGACCATCAGCTGTTCCGCGGGAAAACGTAAACTAAATAAAATATCTTTGGCCTCCGGTCTGGGGTGCTGCGATACAGATGTGCAATGCGCCGAGGTGTCAGCGTGGACCCAGGAGGTTGAATCCATGGAGCTGAAGAAACGCTGCAGAAATGCACGCACCCGTGTGCCGGGATTCCAGTTTCCCGTTTTCCAGTCTGATACTGTGCTTTGAGGATCAGAAAGACCTATTTTTTTTTTAAATTGTCTAAGCTTAAAGCTTACGGTTTGTTGGGTTTTGGGGGGTTTTTGGACTCTGAAATGTAACCTGCCCCCCCCCCCCTTCTGTAACCCACCTAAACCGCATCTCCAGCCTGTGACCGTGGGCATCTGGGTTTTCGTTGGGCTATATACATTAACTAAAAATATTGTCCTAAATATATGTGATTCGCACGGCTCCCGCGCTGTGCGAAATGGTGATGAGGAAACCTAGGAGAAAGGGACAGCAAAAAAAGGGATGTGCCGAGGTGATTTTTCACGTTTCCGCGATAATTCCTTACATTGCCAACAGTGCCAGGACAGGCAGGTGGAGCCGCCTTGTTCCTGTTCGAAGTGCAAAACCACTTCGTTGTTTAGATCTCTGATTTTTTGCGTCTGTGATTTCCTTCGTCATAAAGAAGAAAATACAACCTAGAATATTATGAAAAGATATTAATTGTACAGTGCTTAAATGAGATACGTTAATGATTCGCAGGATCACCAGAATAGACACTGCTACGCGTATCTACCGTAGAAACATTTAATTGTCCGGAGAAGGGCCATGAGGATGATCCGAGGGCTGGAGCGCCTCTCCTATGAGGACAGACTGAGAGAGTTGGGGTTGTTCAGTCTGGAGAAAAGGCGGCTCCGAGGAGACCTTCTAGTGGCCTACCAGTATCTTAAGGGGGCCTACAAGAAAGCTGGGGAGGGACTTTTTAGGCTGTCGGGTAACGGTAGGACTAGAGGGAATGGATTAAATCTAGAGATGGGACGATTCAGACTGGACGTTAGGAAGAAGTTCTTCACCATGAGGGTGGTGAGACACTGGAACGGGTTGCCCAGAGAGGTGGTGGAAGCCCCATCCCTGGAAGTTTTTAAGGCCAGGCTGGACGGGGCTCTGAGCAACCTGATCTAGTGGGAGGTGTCCCTGCCCAGGGCAGGGGGGCTGGAACTAGGTGATCTTTAAGGTCCAACCCGAACCATTCTATGATTCTATGACAATTTGCGGTGTCACTGCTCACTTGCACTGTTCGGTCCTACGATGGGAAACATTCTGTTTTAGCAACAACAGAGTAAGTTTCTGCAAGAGCTGGCAACGTGTCATCATTTTTTCCTTTTCTTCTGTTAATATTTGAGGATTTTATAAGAGCCGCCACTCGAAGAGTAGCCCGACTGCCCTTAATAACGACCACAGCGTAACTGCGATACTCTTTCCTACTGGTAGTTTGCAGCTTTGCCCCTCACAACTTGTATCTCCTAAGCTTCAGCTCAAGTTTAGCATGCTGTGTACCGTAAATAAGCACTAACAGATAACATCTAGAGTTATTTCCAACTTTGAACATTTTTCCAAGAAACACAAAGGTCAAGTGGAGCGAAATTGTTTTTAAAAACAAACAGGCCAACAAAGAAAAGAATTAATTGCGGGTTTGAAATAACATAATGACGTCAGGAAATGGCAGACTGGATTTGTAGCTTGAAGTCTCATTTCAAATGATTTACGTTCATCATATTTCTGCTTGTAAACAGAGATTAGAGAATAAACTTAATAAATCTCCCACTAAGGCCTAGAAAAGCACATGTGCATTGCTAATGTTTTAAAGGTTCCAGTTAAAGCTCTACATTTCGCTAACAAGCAGACACATTTTTTGTAACGAAAGACGAGTAGAAAATACTTTCCTGTGAATTAATGAGCTAATTTTTGGATTACACTCACAGCTGTTACTACATGGGCTGGCTTTGGTCATTATAATATGTTCTGATAGTCCCCCTCGTAACAAGTAAAGCGGTCTCACAAGCGAGGAACAGTTCAAAGCTGTTGATTACGGGCCGGTCCTTGAAGCTCCCCGTCGCCCACTTTCCGCCATGCATGCTCTCCATCTGCCAGAGCATCCACATGACAGAAGCTTGCGAGAAGGCCCGCTTCAGCAATGCTTTCAAGATGTCGGTAATCAGCTAACAGCAGACATTAAGAGCAACTATTACAGCCCTTGCTGGCCAGGTTTGGGGATTTCTGTCTTCCTTCAGGAATGATCAAACTTAATCTCAGTAATACAGAGCACAGCCTCTCCAAAAGAGATCCAGGCTTGTCATGTGTCACACTGTTTTCTCAAGCCAAAAATAAATATATGTCGGGGTTTTTTTTTTTTTTTTTTTTTTTTTTTTCCCTTCAACTTCTACGTTTCGTCTGCTGAAGCATTTGAAATATAACATGCGCGCCGACCGGCTGTGCCGGTGAACCTAACCTTGCTGCAAGGCTTTAAATGGGAATCCTCTCCAGGAAAGGCCTGAAACACTGACCCGTTGTTCCATTAACTTCGTGAATGGTCAGAATTTGTCTTTCTGTTCCAAACTTTACTTCTCTGAGCCCTCAGGTCCCCCTCACGCCTTGTGCATTATACACTTTCCATTAACAGATGCCACATGTTAACAGCTTTAATAGAACTTATTAGGTTTAATGGGACGGTGGTAGGGAAGTAGCAAGCAGAATGATGGATAGTCGCAATTCATCCATTAAGAAAGCTTACTTTAAAAGTCTTTGTCGGTGTTTTACCTGTGTTTAAAGCATCTCTAAAGTGATCAATTAGCCCAGAACTTTTAAACAAAATCTAAACCTCAGAGCTGACTTGCAGCCTAACAGAAAGTATGAAAGATAAATGACTTTTGTAGCGCCCCGGCATTTCAACTGATGTGTGTGTGGAGGGTGATTGCATCGTTTTATAGGCTTTCATTTACATAAAAAGGAAATCGGTGCTTGGCATGTGGCAAAGCTATGTGAGAAATCACCACAATTTGCTGCACTGCACACTAATAAAATTCTGTTTGTTTAAAATGGTTTGTTCATGAGATGGTTGTTTTCACAAACTGATAACATAAGCCAAGGAAGAGACTTTATGGTCTGGGGTTTTTTTTCTTGTTCACTCCAAATGCTGTGTGTGCTGCAGTGAATCTTATAGTAAAAGGCTCTGGGCTTATACATTTCATAAATAAAATAAAAATAAAGTGGCTAGTAATCTACCTTGCAACCAGCATTCTTCACTGTGAAATTATAGGGAATCTCGAACTCTTTCTTTGTGTTTCCGATTGTATTCCTGATGTATTTCTGTCATAAAAATGGCATTTTTAAATCCTTTGCCCGCGTCCTTTCTGGTGTTGTTTGGAAGTGGTGTTGGAGATGTGCAAACGCGCAGCGATTTGGCTGCCCGTTGCCCAGTGGACTTGAATAGTCAGGAGCTGTGACCCCGGAGGCAAAGCAAACCACGTTCTCACCGTTGCTGTGATACCGCGCCCCATTGCCAGTGGAGAGGTTCTGTAAGAAAATTATTTCAGTGATTCCGTGACCCCTGATCCATGTTTGGATTTTTTTTATTTTTTTTTTTTAATTTTTATCTAAGTCGTTGTTTTGGGCAAATAGGTGTATCCACGTTTCCACGCACTGCCTGCCTCTTGCATTCTGCGAGAGGGAAAATGGGCCTTAGTGAGAGGCAAAGCTTGTGCAAATTTAGGCGATACATGATGCGGCCACCTTGAGGAAACAGTACCTTTAAGTAGAGCATCAAAAGCAGAATTGCACTCATCCAGTTCCGTCTTCTCCCAAAATTCTGGGGACGTGCAGAGGAAGAGTTTCCAACTGAGTCACGTTCCACGTATGTGGTTTCAGTACACTGACAGCAAAAGCCCGGGTGCATCAGAGTTCAAGACAGAGTCCTCGGATTTCTCCTTGAAAACAGTTTTTATCTCTTATTTTTCTGAAAGGTGCAGCTGTTACTCAGGGTAAGAATGATTTTGTTACTTAAATCACAGAATATGACTAAGGGTTTATTTATATCCAGGCAGTTCCTTAAATGGGAAACAATGCACTGGTGTTTGTTCTAATGCATTATTAATTTCAGTCTGCTGGATTTCTGTTCTTCTAGAGTATGAACCTATTGTCAAGAAACAGCAGAATTTTGTATACATTTAAATATATACAGATTCCCAAAGTTTGAAACAATATGATTTGTGCTCTTTGCAATATATTTACCCAGAAAGGTTTGGCTCAGATGGAGCATCTGGTTCTCAGTGTGTTCCTAGTATAAAACTCAGTTTTGGTTTTGACATAAGAAGACCCAGTGACAGAAGGTCACATATTGAGCCTCTGACTCAGCTGGAATGGAGAACCGAGATCTTTCTGCCTTCGTGCCTTTTGCTTGATGTGCTGCAGAGCAGCCCGAGTGCCCGTGGAGGAGAGGGTGCTTGGGCCGGTCACCCCATCGAGATCAGCAGGACAATTCATGCCCGCAACAGGTCACCAGCAACAGTGAGCTTGGATCAGGGAGTAGCGCTCCAACCCCAGGTGTCTTTTGGGGTGGAAAGTAGCCCTAAATTTTCTGTTTCATAGATTTTCTGTTTGTAACCCAGGTCCTATCCAGTGTGGGATGTAGGCACCAGGTGGCTCCTGGTGGACAGAGAGTACAGGAGCATATGAAGTGAGTGATGGAGACATGGTGTTCCTTGTCACCTTCCTACATAGAAAAGACCATATATCAATGGTTAGAAAAAGCATTGGGAGCTTCAATTTTTGTGTGTGTACCTTTATGGGTGTGGTGCAGGGAGAAGGGAGACTTGTTCACGGGTCCAGTCTGTTCCCTGTAGGTAGATCTGAAGAGCTGCCCATGTGGGTATAAGAAAATCCAAGTCCGGTTGGTTGGATCCAATATAGTAACCTCTTTTTTGTTTCAGTTTTAAGGGGGAGACCAGCATGCTGGGATAAGTCTTCAGCCTGTAACTGCAACTTCCCTTCTCATGAACGGAAACGTAGAGATTTCAGCAAGTTTAGGCTCTGAGCATTCATTTTTTAGCTACGTTTCAGCTAGAAATTTGTATAGTAAAATCATACTACTTTCACAAAGCAAGCCATATTGCTTCTATACCATATCTGCAAACAATTAGTCAAAAATGGTACTTACTTGAACTGTTATCATCTTAATCTTCCTAAGCTAGAAAATTCCTAAGCCTCGAGCCAATATTGTGACAGTTGGTTTATTATTTGATAACACAGGCATTCTGTATAACAACATTGGTCTGGACGCGGAGTGTCCTTTAATCAAGTGCAGGGCTGGAAACAGAAATCGTAGATGCATCAGCCTCGTAAGTGATAGGAAGTCATCAACACTGATTTGCTCCGCAGAAAGGACAGAGTCAATCTAAAGTGTCTCTTCTTTCCCTCTAGAAACTACCCCAAACGCTCATACCAGCACTCGGAGGAGCTTGCCCTTGCCCTGCCGCTTCCTTTCTCCCCTCTTTCCCTGTCGGAACGGGAGCAGATTTCCATAGTGCCTGATCAAGGCGTTTTTAAATTATATTTAATATAATAATATTTATTACGCTTTATTAGTTTACAATTGCATCTGGAATTACTAGAAACAGAGGTGGTCCTTTAGGAAATACACACGTGGACATGAAAGGTATGCGCCAAGTTTTGGTGCAGACCGTGAAAGTCAGTTTGGCACAACTCTGAAAGAAGCCGCAATCCTTGGACCAGTTGGCTGCTTCTCCGCTATTTTGTCTTCCCTAAAAGTTGTTCTGACCTCCCCAGCCACTGAGGAGTTTTAGGTCGATGCTGTTCCTTGGCTATGGTACCGATGAGGTTTATACCTCTGCGAGGAGGTTTGCTCTCCTGTTAAACCTTGCAAGACCGATGGCCTGTTCTCCTGCAGAAAACGGGATCCTCGCACACCTCAGAGCCTGACCATCTGAGCCAAAAAATGACTGCAGCGTGAACGAGGTCCAGCTTTTGCAGTCGTTAACAGCTCTGTAAGCCGGTTGAAGCTGTTGTAAGTTTGCTTTTCTTCTTTTAAAACAACAATAAGTGTTTCACATTAATACACAGTGTGTTGTTGATGTAAGTCCTACCAAGGGCATGTCAACACATACAACAGTGTCCTCTAATGATACCTCGTGCTGTGTGATACGCTTGATGTTTACTGGGAATGGCTTCCCCCGATTTATCATCTCCAGGCGGCGCAGGGAGGCGTGCAGGAGCTCCGAGGGCCACTCTCGGGGAAGAAGAGGAACCCAAGACCTAAATGAACGCAGCATTGCTTCTGCAGGACTCAGCTGTGACAGTGCTACTGACAGACCCTCGGCTTCACGCAGGGAACCGAAGCTGCTCGGACTGGTGTTTCTCAACAGCCGCTGGAGCCAGGAGCGACGCCAAGCGTGTCCGTACTCTTGCTCTGTTCTTCCTTTTCATTTTGGCATGAGTTTCTCAGCTCTTTTGCCTTTCAGAAAACACATCCAGCCCTGTTTTGCAGGAGGATTGGCCCTGTGGTGGCCAGGAGCTGTGCCGGGTAGGACCGCGATGAGCCAGGGTGCACGTGGGGTTTAGGGACCTGGGCTCAGCCCTGACGCCAGGGGAAGGCGGCTTCTGGTTCAAGCTGTGTACAAAATGGTCTTGAGCTTTGTCAGAAGCTGTGGATGAACGAAGTGACTCATGCCTTCCTCCAGCAAAGGTCTTCGGTCTGCGAGCTGATGCACAAGCTATCCTGATGGGTTTTGGTGGGCCTTACTCAGGGTGTGCAACCAACCACGTGCTGAGGGCTTCTTCGTCAAAGGCCTTAGGGTTAAAACAATTCAGCAAACAATCGCTAAGAGACAAGAACCACAGATTCAGTACTGAACGTACTTTCTTGAAGCCTGGCATCAAATCTGGTCCTGCCACCAGCAGCACACGCTGCTGTTGGAGACAAACACTGATGGTCCAGACAAGCACCACCAGCCCTGACATCTGCAGCCTTTGGGCTGCGGACAACGTTTCTGCGCGTCCTGAGCCTGGTGAGCGCCGGGAAGGTGGGACCTGCACCCGCCAGTCCCAGGCGGAGCGGTACTGCACTGACGTGGAAATTACTCATTTGCTTTTTTACAGCCCTGGAAATTCCTGCGGATGAATGGAGTTTGGGGATTGCATGGGGGTTTAGGCCATACCTCCACAGACACATTCTCTAATAACTGACAACTAACACACAGTATTTTATACTGGTTTGGAAACTGATATTCTGTAGCTTTCACAGCAGTGCCTAAAAAAATTACTCTCTGCTAAGATCCCTCATAAATTTCTAGAACACATTTATGTTCCAAATCTGCGTTTAATTTAGTTTTAATAAGACATTTATAGTAGAGCCTATTCGCAAAATACTAAATGATTATTAAAACCTGTGGAGGATTAACAGCTTCATAACCCATATTGGAGATACCCACCTCAGCTGTTAACTTGCTCGTCGATACACCGCCGCTGCTGGGCTGGGCTGAGATGCTTAAACCAACACCTTCCCCGCCAAAAGAGGGGCTGTGCACCCTGCAGGGAACTTCCTTTGCTGCCCTGGAGCAGAAGAGCCGATGGGATGGCCAACCTCCACTGAAGCAATGCGAGTTTTACTGCTCATTTGCCGACAGCCAAGGTTTCATCCCCCAGATTTCCTCATTTTTCAAGGCACGGTGCAAGATTGTTTTAGTTTTAAAGGAAACAGCCCAGGCCGGGGCCATAACACGGATACCGACTGTGATTGATAGTTGTTTAAGAAACACATTCTGTGTTTTGCACCCCTGTAAGGTCTGGGGGACAGGCAGACTGGGGCAGAATTAGCAGGGATGGTGTGGACTTCTGGACTGCAGCGTGGTTGCTGCGGTCAGAGCTCGCTGGGCAGCCTCAGCCAGCGATTCCTGATGACAGTTCATATATTTATAAACGAAGATAATTCTGGAAATCTGTTAAATGATGTAGGCTACACCTGTAGATGTTTCAAACCAATGACCCTTTCTGCTCGTTGTTTCTCCTCGTGTTTGGTGAGCAACTGGTGGCCTTGTTTTGCTTCGGCCGCAGGGTCCTCAGGGATCCGGAATGACCCTTGCTACATTAGGACGAGTAAAATTATTGCAGGTAAATTACATGGATCTGCCACATCAGGCACGGAGACAGGGTCTTGTGTCCCTGCGGACAAGCAGGACAAATACAGGGCAGTGCCGGACTTCCCCACGGAGGGTGGGTGACGGGGAGAAGGACCAGGAGCACCCTGCTGACACATGGCCACGTCTCTCCTTCGTAGCAGGAGGATGCACATGGCCTAGCCCTTCAGCGGGGGACGTTTAATCATTTTTATAGCCCTTAACTGAAACATTTATGACACAATCAGGCTGAGCTGGTTCTCCCAACTGAGGGTCAGCGGGCATCGCTGGAGGGACAGCATCAAGGCTGTGGCTGGAATATGCGTATTCGGTGTTAACACTTCATTTTTTAACGATTCGCATTGAAATATGAGAATATTTTCCCGAGTCGGAGTAGATTTCCTATACCCACAAGTATAGTCTAAGAGAAAAACTAAGCAGACTGTAAGTTTTTGTCTACATATTTTGCACGCTGCCCATGGGCTGCACTCCTGTTTTAACCAACCTGCGATACAATAGACAAAACATGAGAAGTATTAGACAAAATAACGGAGGGACAACTTGAGTTTCCTTGTCAAAATATCTGTTTATGCAAACCTGACAACGTCTCCTGGCGCGTGGCATGAAAAATGGGGATTATTTCGCTGGGCGCTGAAGAGGGGGACACTGCGTCAGTCGATCAGATCCGTCCGGACACGCCGAACTCTGCCCCACTGCCCGATAACATCAGGTCACTTAATCCTGCGAAATACCTGCTAGCAAGTCAGCACCAGGAAGCTGTTGAAGTGTAGAAGAAAGAGCGATAGATAGCGTCATCTCGCGCTGTTCATAAAAAAGCAATACTTTTTTTTTTTTTTTTTTACGTGACCTAGGCACGGAGCAGCGTTTCCCGAGCCAAGCTGCAATAGAAGCCTTTGTTTAACAACTGCAGCAAGTGCTTAAATTGCTCGTCGAATATTAGCCAGGTTTGGCAAGTTTATCTAGTAGTACCGTTGAGATCCTCGACAACGGTGTTTCTGCAGTGCAAGCGGGGCATTTGATACAAGGGTGGGTAGATAATTTTGTAAAGCATTTATAGGAGTTCCACGTGATGCTCTCATGCTGTCTGTCTTGAGCTTTTAACCACATCTTTACTGGGTTACTAAACCCTCCGTCGTGCCTGGGAGGGCAGGTTGTGCTGTGTCAATGCCCCATCCCTGGAGGGGTTCAAGGCCAGGTTGGACGGGGCTTGGAGCAACCTGGGCTGGTGGGAGGTGTCCCCGCCCAGGGCAGGGGGTGGAACGAGATGATCTTTAAGGTCCCTTCCAACCCGAACCATTCTGTGATTCTGCGTGTGTGTGTGAGCCAGGCACATTTCCGAGGCTGTCTCTCGGCTGGGACTGGCAGCGGAGCAGAAGGACGGGCAGTGCTGGAAGCCCGGCGCAGAGCAGGGCTGGGGACACGCAGGCAGCGCCGTGGGGACGGGCGCCTTAGGGCACAAGGAGCATCCCTGCAGGGTGTGCAACCCAGCCGAGTGACTTTGGCCCATCCATCCCCTCCGTAAAGCTGCTACTTGTTACGCTGCGGGGAAGCTGGCACCGTCTAACGAGCCCCGCGTCGGTGGCAAACGGTGAGATTTGCCTCCTCGCTCAGCCACCGGCTCCTGTGATGAGCCTGGCTGGGCGCTTACCTGTCCTGTCCTTGACACCGGCATAAAACTGCACTTCCTTTTTATTGGTTTATGAGGATATTGTGGTGTAAAAGATCATGTTTGAAGCTGAAAAAAAAGGGAAGCCAGGTAGTGCCACACTGGAGCAGGCTCAGCGCATCCGTGTGCAGGAACACCGTAGCTTTGGTCCTCGCCCAACTGAACGCTTCATTTAAATCCTCAATGGACAATTAAAGTACCACTGTTGGCAGATATGCAACCACTGGTAATGAAGTGGATAGTGGAGAACAGAATTTGGGGTGAAATCCCAGCACAGATGGGTGGTGAGTCAGTGCCGTTGCTGAGGGGCTGAAGTGCAGCGGGCGGCAGGTTTTCGGTTCCCCTGCCGGCTTCGTAGCTGGGTTGACACACAAAACACAGAACTTTGTCGGCTGTGAATTACGATTCGAAGTCGCACCCATAAAGAAACTGTAAGCATGTTTTCATTTCAACCCAGTGGAAATACTTTCAATTCAATATTTCAATTCAGCCCAGGATTAGCTATGACTAAAGGCCGAGGTTCCAGGGCAGTGAATGCAGGTAATTCAATAGATTCATCGCAATGAACTTGGGTGAAGAACTACTATTAGAGATTTTTTTTTCATTAGCACAGAATCCCAGACTGGCAGGGGCTGGAAGGGACCCCTGGAGATCACCCCGTCCCACCCCCTGCCAGAGCAGGGTCACCCAGAGCAGGTGGCACAGGAACGCGTCCAGGCGGGGTTGGGATGTCTCCAGAGACGGAGACTCCCCCACCTCTCTGGGCAGCCTGTGCCAGGGCTCTGCCACCCTCACAGCAAAGAAGTTCCTCCTCGTGTTCAGGTGGAACTTCCCATGCACAAGTTTGTGCCCGTTACCCCTTGTCCTGTCCCCGGGCACCACTGAGAAGAGCCTGGCCCCATCCTCCTGACACCCCCCCTTTCAGTATCTATAAGTGTTGATAAGGTCCCCCCTCAGACGTCTTTTTTCCAGACTGAAGAAAATCCAAGATCAAATCTTTCTAGCCCATTAAGATTTAGTCAGGCATTCAACTTTCATTACTCTCTATGGTTTCTGAAATGTCATTCTTTGATTTTGTGTCAACTGTTCTTGACCCCCTGGACAGGGGAAGGGAGGTTACGATGAGGCATCTTTTAGCCTGTGGAGGGTTTTTTTTTCCTCTTTAAAGAAAGAGAGAATTACCATTGTGTAATGCGCCCCAACGAGGAAGTCTAGGGGCTCGGGACAAGCCGGTTCAGCCAGTTAACAACAGATTGCTTTCATTGCTTCGGCATGTCAGTGATTACTCTAATGCTGAGCTCTGGTGGGGGCTGGACGATGATGGCGGGTGCCTCAAAACTGGCCCCAATTCATTATTCTCCGCAAGCGCAAAGGTCAGGCACCCGCGCCCCGGTGATTGGGCACCTTACGCAAAGTGCACGTCCTGGGAGGAGCCCCTGACATCTTTGATTTTTCCCACACACAAACTGTTGGTACAAGATGTAATCTGGGAATGAAAGGGCCATGGACAGGATGATTGGGGACAGCTGCTCCCCAGAGGCCTCCAACGGCAGAGCCCGAGCACTAAATACCCTCTGCTTTCCACGGCCTCGGGACAGGAGAGGTGTCAGGCTACACGGAGGCACAGATGGAAGTGGACAGGATTAAGCAGTGCTGATTAACTGTAAGTATTTTTTCAGTACGGTAACGGCACTTAAAAAAAAGGGAAGTGGGGATAAAAGAAGGAGGATATGCCCCCACCAGCTTCTTCCATCCATCATCTGAGGAGGACCAAGGCCGCGCCTGGGTCGCCCGTGTCTGCGGGCTCATCCCTGCTGAGCCATCACGTGGCTTCGAAGAAAAGGAGTCTTGAAGCAACCTTCCCTGCCTCTGCGACTGTAACGATTAATAGAAGAAGATGCGGTCTTTTGTGCAGACAGATCTCGACCCCACTTGAGCTAGCAGCGACGACTCTAGCAGGTTTCGGATCAAGTCCATGCAGCACAAGAGCTTCTCCATTTCTTTAACTAAAGCGCACGGGCATTTCTTCATTTCTTCTGCAGGCAGAGGTGGTTCCAGCAGGTGCTCATTGCTTCCCCTGCTAGCTCTCCTCTGGTGGCAAAGGCTAAGTGTGGATAAATCCTGCTGACCTCTAAGTGGAACGACTCTTCGTTCACCATACAGGGTTCTCCCCACTGAATTTCTTCTATCACACCTTGGATAGAATGAAGATGGATGAAGAATAAACGTTGCTCTTGCTCGATTCCCTTCTGATGTAAATGGAGGATGCTCAATTTTTTTTTATAATCAATTGCTTCACCACTATAATAACAGCCCTTAAATGTGAGGAGGCAGAAAGGTACTTTTAAAAGAACGGTATGAGGGATCCGTAATGTTGTGATCAGAGATCTACGGAAGAGACTCCTGATGTGCAGAATAACTGAACTGGTTTCTGGTGTTTTGGTTAATCTGCGTCACATGATGGACTTTGGCTCAGACCGACAGTTAATTTTAATTAATCTAGAATGCATGTTTTCTATTGGCATGTGTATGTTATTTGTCTCTCCTCTCAACAGCTTTCTCTGCGCTCGTGACGTTCTGCAATGCTCTGGCTGCCGGCAAAATCTGTTATCGAAGTGGTGACGCTGTGTCTTGTTAAATTTCTATTGCTTATGTCAATTCTCCCCACTCCCTTAAATAACCGGTTAGATCAGAACCGGCCTACAAGTCTTTTAATTTTCCTCTCGGTTTACAAAGGCACCCGGTCAGGGAAGTCTTGTGCTTTCGCACCCGGAGTAACCGGGAGCGGTGAGGAGCTCCTGGATCAGGCCCCCGCACTGCAGATTCCCGGTTGCTTCCGCCGCTATCGAAACCTGCCTCGCGCCTCGCCGTATACTTAAAGGTTGCGTAAAGAAGGCTGAGCTAACCCGAAAGAGGAGAAGTTTCCAACTCCATTAACTTTACTGTAACCTGAGAAAACCCTTTCCAGATTGTTTGTGGCCCAATTGCTCTCGCTAATGGCCGGAGCGGAGCTGGCAATATTGCCTTTCTTACTGCCGCCAACCCCCTGCTTATTCACACGTGGCCCTCGCTTTGCAGCCCTTATTCTTGCTAATCTCATGATAAAAAGGAGCCAGAGTAGCGCTGCTGGTGAGATATTTAAACTTCTGCAAGAAATGGGTTGGCTTTAACCAGGGTTTTCTTCAATGAACGCAGCATTTCCGTGCCCGGGACAATAAAGTTCTAGTTAGCAATAGGATAGCTGTAATTTGCTAAAATACACTTTAGTTAAAAAAAACAATGCCAAACCACTGCAAACAACTCTGCTAGTGTGCCACTGAAATATTGGTGACCGTCTTTTGGCCATTTTTCCATCGCTACCAACTTGCGCCGATGATTTTCAGGATGAAGTATTTAGTGAATGGGAATTAGATTACAAATTTTTGTAACAGCTAATCAAGTAAAGTTTTAGAAACAGCTAATCAAGTAAAACTGCAGTTTTTAAACTGAGCAAATACAAGTTCATTTGTGTCCTACGATTCCAGTGCCAGTGACGTGGTGCTGGCTCTCCGGGACAGGCGACAGCGGAGTGAATCTCCAGCCCCCATTTCCCAACACGACATCCCAGCATGGACCGCGTTTCATCATTCTCGTTACACAGCAACACGACGGTTTTCAAATAAAAGGCTCGCACAGAAAGTGAGTTGCTCCCTAGGGAATGTGGGTGTGTGATGAGAGAAGCTTTCAAGAGGAGGAGGAGAAGAGTGGTGTTTTCACGAACTCGAGTGCTGCGCTTGCGAGCGTGCAATAGCGGCTGGTTTGATTCTGCGTTTGAGTCCGAGAAGAGAGCAGAGCTCTCACCCTGAAACTGTTCAGCCACTGGAGAAATTTGGTTTCCTTCAAGTTTTGCTTTTTCACGTGCTAGGAAGCACCAGTCTGCTCCCGTCATGGTGAAAAACAAGCACAGAAAATCTCAGTTGGCATAATTATCATCAAAGCCCTGGGTATCTGGCTCTGCTGCATTCCAGCTGGAGGAAAGTCAAAATGGGGAGTTTTGTTTAAAATACACGTCACGGACGTAGCACGGAGGGAACGTGCCTGAACAGCAACTGGGAGAAAAAACAACTCACGCACAGTTCTTCTGGGGGGGCTGGGTGCCGGTTTCACACTCGAAGTCGGGAACTTTGATCCCGTTCCGTAAATAAACACGACAAACTCAGCGAGGCATCAGCATTACAGACCAGAGACTATTGCCGATGTAGGGGCAGTTACTTTTAAAGTCGTATAAATGTGGAGGCAGGCCTTCTGTCACCAAATATGCTGTTGTTCAAAGCAACACAGGATTTCCAAACGGTTGTGGTATCAAAGTTGCAGGAAAAATAAAAGACCTCTGTAGAAATCCGGGACTGAAGTACGTTCCCCACGGTGCAGTGGAAGAAATTCCAGTTTCTGGTTAAGCCAGGATGTGCTTGTTTTTTCTTTCTTTGTACGTTCACAAACTCAGTGCAGGCAGAATCCCAAAATTGCTATGCTATTCCCCAGGAATTAGCGGCCATTCCACTTGGAAAAAAATAAAAATAATGCAGTTGTACTAG
Organism: Rynchops niger; assembly: GCA_013400035.1. NCBI lineage: Eukaryota > Metazoa > Chordata > Aves > Charadriiformes > Laridae > Rynchops > Rynchops niger. Next base: position 1,822 of record VXBH01007623.1, on the reverse strand, counting down.
ATGATAAGCTTTCCATCTGGAATTGCGATGGTTTTGTCTTCATTATAAGAGGCCCGCTGATAGTTTTCCCCCCTTGAAAAGAGATGAAGGCCAGCAATTTCCACAGCTCTAACTCTCAAACTGTCTTCCGCTTTCCCTCCTTATTGGAAAGGCCATTCCTCAATCAAGCGGGTGATTTTAATGTAGGCTGGATTTTGAAAGGCAACAGCCCCATCACTGGTCCCACACTGCGGCGGGCCGGAGTCGGAGCAAGCGGAGGACCAGAGGAGTCTTTGAATAGGCTCAAGAGCATGACTGGTTTTATACCGTATTACCTAATGTTTATTGATTTATAGACAATTTAAGATCGCGAAGCCCTGTTTAATACAAGATCGGCTACTTCAGCTCTACAAAAATACATCTTGTATTTATATAGGTGTGTATGGTGGACACATGGATGCCTTACTCCAGGGAAAGGAAACCTCCCACTAGGTCTGATCTGTGATAAAGCATTCAGCAGTTCATTAACGTGTTTAATTTTGCAGTTTAGAAAACAAAGCGTCGCTAATCAGACAGGGCAGGGACTGTTTGGAGCACAATGTTGTAACAATCACAGTTATTCTTCCTGCTGTAAGACCGGTGGTTAAAGACACTTGGAAAACGTTGCTTAGCGGCGGATTTCAGTGAAATACCAGTTCCTCTGTCTACGTGGGCTCTCCAAATTTTGGCTTCCCTGTGCTGAAAGGGTACTCTGACCAGATCAATACATCATGCGAGTATAATTGCTGAGTTTTGAACAAGTCCGAGGTGCGAGTAAGCCTTCAGAAGCCTGAGGACTTTTCTATACCATCCTCCAGCCTCCTAAAGCTGAAAGGTTTTCTTGAACAATTATTTTAATGACATATTAGCAATTATGAAGATGGCATGAATAACTTCTCTCACAACGATTTAATTCGGCTGCGTCTTTACGTTCAATGGAATTTGGATGCTGGATTTTAAATAGTCACCATCATCTTTTTTGATAAGCACACCTGCAAGTGAAAATATCTGTTTGAACCTCCAAATATGCCACGGCTGTGAAGATTTGCTAATTCTTTAGACTTTTATAGACGATAGCGGAAAAGCGTTGCCCCCCCCCCAGCATCAAGTCCGCACCTCGCTTCTGCGTGCCCCGCTGTGACTTGGCACACCCCGTGCACGAGACGGATGGTGTGAAGGAATTCAGAAGTGGCGCGGTACGGAGGATTTCCACACCCTGTCCTCTTGGATTGTGTCAGCGAGGAGCAAAGAGGTTTGATTTAGTTCCTTCGGTAGCTTTAACTCCTACCTGTGCATGAACAGAAAGCCTTGCGTGGAAGCAAGCGTTTGTTAAGAGGAGCTCGAATAACATCTGTATGCCCACAGTACCTCAGCTGGGATAACTGCGGTCCCGAAACTGCCCCAAATTGAAAACAAACATTTGAATGGCATCTCCTTGTGCCTGTCCTGCCCTCCGGGTGGGAGCAGAGCCAGCCCCGAGGCCTGGCTTTGCCTGTGCCCGCGGCAGCGCCTCTGCCTAAATGCGTGGGGGAAACGATAAAACCGGCAATGCTTTACCCACTGTCAAATATTAATACAGAAAAGCTTACTCCTTTCTCTTGACAGACGGCTGTCTTTCTCCTGCCAGCTGTTCGCTCTGCTCTGCGTGGATTCATCACTGGAATGCCACCGGCTGGCAGCGCAGACACAGATCGTGTGTAGGTCAGGCCACAAGCCGGGCTAAAGGTAAAAGAGAAAACTTTCCAGTTCTGTATATAATTCAGCAGGTTATCTGTAGCAAACAGGGAGGAAATGGAGAAAGGAA
>VXBH01007622.1:0-20719 GCA_013400035.1 Rynchops niger | reverse complement strand
TTGGTTGGTTGGTGTTTTTAGGGTGGTTTTTAGATTAACAGCATCTTATCCCTGGTTTAATGAAAATTTATAAAACCAAACTCAGATTGTCGTTAGTATAATTTTCTCCTTTTTATTTTTACTCTTTCCAATGTCCTGTCCCAGTACCATTATCCCCATTTCAGCATTTCTCCAGACTTTAAAATCCCTCAGACAATCATATTAGAAGTTCTGAATGGCTTTCCTTGCACCGAGTTAAAAATTGAGCTGGGTAAACTCTTTGTTATGGATAAGAGTATTTACTTATGACTAGCACATTATTATAAATCAAAAACCGTCTCAGGTTTTGCATATAGCTTTTTCATACAAAAAATAAGCTGAGGAAACAAAAAAAGCTTTGGGCTGTTACTCAAACACCACACAAATCTCAGTAATAAATGTATCTTCCCTCTGTTACTCTTTCCTTTACCAAAATTAAAGTTTTAAATGGTGTACAAGAATCTAAATTAATGTGGTGAAGCATTCAAGCACCTGCTTAACTTTAAGCAACCAAGTAATTAATCAGTTTCACCTGTTATTCACTGACTTCAGTGAGACCAGTCACACAAACTTCAGCTCCCTGCCGTGCAACCGCCTCCATGAGAGCACAAATAGTCTTGACCAGAGAAAGCACCTTGCATCCATTTTAAAAGAAGATTGTAATCACATCTGCCACCAGGCTGAGAGGGCTCTGTGGTGGGCAATTGCGTCTCTCTAAGGTATGTTTGTCTGTCAGTCCAGATAATGGCCTGAAACACTGCCGGCTAATAATAACACTGGGCTTCACTGCACTAAGTGTAAACTCGAGAGGGCCTTTTTTCCCGTTTTTTGTTGACATTACATTTTGCAAGGAATAGCTCAAGCAGATCCAGTCTGTCACCTTCAGAAGACACAACCCAGTGTCTCCAGCAACCACGCATCACAGCTGCACGAGCTTGGGGCACCAAAAAAACCCAACACGCAGCCCAAAGTTGACCTGGACACCTTGGCCAGTGGCTGCCCACCCCATGGACAACTGTCACACTGCAAGGCAAGGCAGGACTCTTGGGCACCATGGTGCCAAGCACAATCTCAGTACATCAGGTTGGGTTAGCTCCTCCTTTGTGCGTGTCTATATGCTCTGCATGGTGGTAGGAAAGGAGATGGTGGAGAAGACATTGGGTGAGGGTACCCAGTTCTAGCCGACCGACAGATTTGTTTCTCCAGTCAAGTGCAAAAATAACCTGAGGGTCCTAAAGACCTGAACCACTCAGCTCAGACCACTGAGAGGAGAGGGTCTGGCTATTTGCTTTTGATGTTATCAAACTGCGACAGGGGTTAATTGTTGCTTGGAACTTTTCACTCTGAAAAGACAGGGAGAGAAAGGCCTGACATTCAATGCTGTGAAGCAAACAGCCCAACCTCCATTGAACGCAGTGAGGAAAAAATCTTATGCCCCTGTGAACAGGTGTATTTTGTCATTAACCAAGCTGCAGCTTACTTCAGGGGTGAATCTGGCCTCTATATTTGTATTTGGAGACATCTTCAGTGCTGAAAAAGAAAGGGTGTAAAAGCCATAAACCACCATGCCCAAGTAAAACTACTTTAAAAGCCTCAGCAAAATATAAACATGCTCAGCACTGCAAATTTAAATTAAAAAAATGCTTATTTTTTAAAACTGCTATTTCTAGCTCCACTCACCTTGATCCAAACACAGCCGGTGAGCATGTGGATTTTATTGTACCTTAACCATGTCTGAAAGCATGGAAAATTACAATTCAGACACTAGTCACATCCCGTAGTTAAAAAATCAGGGAGATGTGAGTGAAGTAGTGGAGAGAACCCAACCGCACAGGAATAAAGGAGATAAATCAACTCAAGGACCTGTGTTCAAACTGCCGTGAAGTATAATGGGTTTTATCTCTATCTGAATGCTCAGTCTATAAAGGTACGGCAAGGAGGTAATAGCAGCGCTGAGTGTAAAACATCCCATGTAACTGCAAGGTGGTGGCATTGTGGGAAACAACTGGCTTGGGGGAACTAAAGGTAAGCAGCGTGCCTTATCATTCATCTGGTAAAGCGGCTGGATTTATGCCAGTGACATGTGGCTCCAACTTATAGTAAATTAGGACATTTCTAGTGTCCACTAGATCCAAATGTTGTTTTGTTTGAGAACTGGAGGATTCAATGCAAGTATAACGTGGTTTTGCTTCTGGCCAGACTGTGAAGGGAAGGAGGCATGGATGACAGATGTTCTCATACAGCAGTGTCAGGAGTATTGCGGACCCCAAATACAGGTGCTATGGAACGGCGTGGCTGAGGTCTTTCACTGGCTTCAGGCTCAGCCAAAGGGCACAGGGGACTGACCAAAATTTCACATGTTTCTGAAGTGGCCCAAAAATGTGGGGATATACTACCAAAGCCATCTGGTATTTTTTCTGTCCGTTTCCTAGAAGGCTAAAGTAGAAGATTATGGTGTAAGGTGTTTTCCCATTTACTAAGGCTGTCCAGCAGCACGGTAACCGAAGGAAGCAATAGTGGCAGATAAGCTAAGAGTTGGTGGTCAATGAACTCTGGCTCATGATATTTGTGTTCTCCCACTGTACAGCCTTTGCCATGGCAGCTGGGAAACTTACAGTACTGGTATTACATGCCCTGCAAATCATACTCTTCCTCTCAGTTTTCTATTTCTGTGTGTGTATTTCTCCTAAAATTAATCTTTCATTTAAGAAAACACCAAACCAACACCCTCCACCCAAATCCCCAAATACTGCCCATAAATTTAGGTCTCATTCCTTTATTTTCCCAAGCACAGGACCTAATTCATGCAAAAGGTTTCACGTTTGATTTTGGTTAAGTCACTTAGCTTCTCATGAGGGAAATTAGTCTGACCTAACTTCAGCTATCTAAAATTTGGTGTCTAGTCCAAGCTTTCTGCCCAGGCTCCCACTGTTGTCAGAGAGAGGCAGAGTCCCCCAGAGGGTGCTTCATCTTCTCCTGGCAGAGGGGCCCAGGTCTCTGCTTTGGTCATCATTAATCTTCCCTCTGTGCTCTGCTGCTTGCCCAGCAGGACACATCTGATCCAGATCAAGAGTGATTTATTCTGGCTTTACACACAGATAAGCTCAGAGCGAGCAGATCAGGGCAACTGTGAAATGAGGGTTATTCTTCCCCTCTCTCATTCTTTTGCCTGTTCTGTCCATTTGAATTTCAATCCACCAAATATTTATTCATGTTTAATTTTAAGCAAAACATAAAAATAAGGAAGGCACAGAGTTTCTGCAGGACTGGGGCCGAGGACTGCACATCTTCAAATGAAGGTCTGTTTCTCAGCATATTTTTATGCAGAAAGCACCGTGCAATTCCATCTGAGACTTCTAAGTGCTGAAGCATTAAATCATTGCCATCACCATGGGCCCTGGCTCACAATCAAACATCTTCCTGCTGCAGATATGAAGGAACAGGTGGTGTTTACAAAGGTTCCCTCAGCCATTTGCCTCCATAGACTAAAATGAATTCAGCGCAGTCTCCCCTCACTGATCTAAAATTGAAATAAAATAATGGGTTTTATCAGGGTAATGCTTGCCAAAACACACACCAGCACGCCACTCTGATCCATTCACTAGAATCAGCCAGATAAAGGGCATGTGACAAGTTGGAACTTTTCAGAAGCATTTGGACTTGTCAAAGCATTACTGGGCAATTAAAACCTTGCTTGAACCCAAGTTTTGCCTGTGCTTGTTTGCAGAGTTAAAATATTTCCTTGAAAAGAAAACAAAATGAAATAGACCTCAGCAACTTAATGAGAATTTTGTTGTATTACCTCTTATTTACTGGTACGGAAATGCTCAGATGGTTCTGTATAAATAGCATCCTGTTTCTTTTTTCTTAGGTTTTTAACTCATCAGCTTTGAAATGTATTTGCCATTAATCTGATTACCACAGTTTCGTTTAGCAATGGTCAAACCCTGGCTTTCAGATTAACTTTATTTGAAGATAAGATCTCATTCATTTACTGTATATTTTTAATCACAAAATGCAATTTAGGTATAATTATACCATTTACTGAGCTTAAGGTGAGGTCAGCATTCACCCTGGACAATACTCAGATCAGTCCTCTGTATGAATCTCTTTCCAATTTAGATGACAAAGTGACCATATTGCTTTGGACTTTCATTTTATTGTTTCTTTCATGGAAGCCCCAGGAGTCTTAAGCGTTATAATCACCATGTGTATACACAGACTCTCTCACAGCAGATAGATACCAACCATAGGAACCCTGTGAGTCTTCTCACCTCTGGTGCAGATGTCCATTTCAAGATCCCGTTCTCCAGGAGGAAGAAATAAGTGGGCCCAAATTGCATTTTCTCTCTTTTCAACAACTGCCATAGAATGAGACAGCAAGTGGTCAAGGTGGTCTAGCTCTTTCTGCAGTTTCCAAAAGAAGTCTTGACAATGAGTTTGCATGCAGATTACTATTACAAACCTCCACAGGAGGATGGATATGTCCCTTTCTACTCTGTAAAGGCAGAAAACTGCCTAAAAGGTCAGGTTTTGAGCAGAAGACAGATCCCTTTACAAATATTGCAGTATTATGACTCCCACTACACCTGTGGCCCAGCCACTATGCAAGAATGGTAATCACAGATACAGGGCAAGAACCACCACTGGAAGACAGCAGTACACACACCCCACTGGATGTTGTATATAGAGAGGAAGAGCGTAAAATCCAAGTGCCAGAAGGTACTTTGTTGGTAAAAGAATTAGAAGTGTCTGCCTGTAATCCCTAACCATGGCATTATCTGAGAGTACTGCCAATTCTCACTAGGATGTTTAGGCGCTTGCATTGCATTTGTAAACCAAAGTGGAACTGTAACAGCCCTATTAGTAGGACACAGCACTGAGCTCTGCTTCAATATCATGACTTTCGGCAGTGGTCTGTTCTCAGGAAACAGCACGTTTCTGGCTCAGTGCAGCGGGAATTCTAGTTTGATCTCCAAGTCCAGGCAGCTACTTTCAGGCTAAACAAGAGAATCACAGAATCACTGAATCACAAAATACCAGGTTGGACGGGACCTCAAGGATCATCTGGTCCAACCTTTCTTGGCAAAAGCATGGTCTAGACAAGATGGCCCCGCACCCTCTCCAGCTGAATCTTAAAAGTGTCCAACATTGGGGAATCTGCCACTTCTCTGGGGAGATTATTCCAATGGCTGATTGTTCTCATTGTGTAAAATTTTCCACTTGTGTCCAATCAGAATCCCCCCAGGAATAACTTGTACGCATCACCCTGGACTTTTCCATGTGACTCCTTGTAAAAGTGAGTCTCTTTGTAGCCACCCTTTAAATACTGGAACATGGAGACAAGATCTCCCCTAAGCCTTCTTTTCTCAAGGCTGAACAAACCCAATTCTCTCAGCCTTTCCTCTTGTGGCAGGCTTCACAGTACTTTGATCAACTTTGTGGCCCTTCTCTGGACCCTCTCTAGCCTGTCCACATTACCAGCCAGCCTCAAAGACGGGAAGAGAAAGGCAGGTTGAGATACTCACCTTTGCATTTCAAGTAATTCCTGATTAATGATTTCCAGAGAGCATCCCAGCCAAAAGGAATCTCAGATTGTCTAATCTACAAGGTCTGGAAAAAAGGGGTTTAAGACCTTCTGGCAGCGAGGTCTGTCTTCACCACATCATCATGACAGAGATTGTAGGTGCCACAAGTTGCCTGGAAAGGCAGCTTTTTGTTCTGATGAACTGACTCTTGACTCTTAAATAGACTCTTCTGTGCACTCAAAGAGATGTGGGCGCTGTTGGCATCCGCATTGTCATCAGCCCCATCGCTGTCTGTGTCATCATCGGCCCTATCGTCAGCACTGTCATCCACGTTGGTAGCATTATCGGCTGCATCGTTGTCGTCATCGTCTTATTTCACGTCATCGTAGTTTGTATCATCGTCAATATCCCCGCGGTCGTTCTTGTCGCTACTGCCATCCACACCCCCGCCATAGTTCACGTCATCTTGTTTTGCGGCGTCGATGTCAGCATCATCTTGTTTCATGTTGTCGCTGTCGACATAATCGTCATCATTGACATAGTCGTCATTCATGTCATTGTTGTCATTGTCATCATCAACATAGTCATTGTCATCATCCATGTTGTGGTCATCATCCGCGTCCTTCGCGTCACCATCTTCATTTGTGTTGACATTGACGCAGGTGTCTTCATTCACATCATTGTCAACTTAGATGCCATCATTTGTATTGTCATCGACATTGTCATCAACATAGTCATCATCGTCATCCACATGGTTGTCTGCATTCACATCATCACTGTCAACATCCTTGTAATCTTTCGCATTGTCGTCATGATTCATGTCATGGTCATCATCCACATGATCATCGTCATCCACATCAAGTACGTCATCGTCTTGGTTGTTGTTGTCATGCACGTTGTGGTCGTCTTCATCCAGACGGTCATTGAAGTACAGCAAAGCTTAGTAGTATACGCAGCTTTACTAGAAGTAAAGAATAAGCCCATAGTAGTATATTGGGATTTTTTTTTTTTTTTTTTTAAAGAATACTTAAGTGCATAAATTTTGATAAAAGCCAGCTCCTCTGGCTGCTCTTATGCTTCTGGGGGTTGGCCCCACCCTTTACCCAGGGGATTGTGGGAAGGGTGGTAGGCGGGGCCTGAGGGTGGTAGGCGGGGCCTGAGGGTGGTAGGCGGGGCCTGGGGTACATGAGCCACAGCTTCAGGTCATGAGCTTATTCTGCTGCTGGCTTTCTGCAGGGTGGGAGGTGTGTGGTCTCTCAAGTAAAGTGCTGCTTTGGAGATTGTTCAGCTGTTTGGGTAGGTCTGTTTTAACATTGAGATTAGTATAGGTAAGAAATTAGATGTAAGACTTCTCAGCCAATGTAAGGCTTGATGCTATATATAGTAGAAAATGGACTCGTGTTATTTCTTTTGTGGTTTTCTTTTTTCTTAATTGGTAGTTTTGCAATGACTGTTTAGTGTGGCTTTGTGGTTTAGTAGTATGTCTCTCCTTTTTCTTTTTTCTAGGTGTTGTGTGTTTTACTGTAATTGCTGACTTTATCGAAGATGGAATTCTGTTTTTTTTCCCCCCAGTTTTGCACTACACTGTAAGCAGCTGTTTTTATTACCCCTAATTGGGCCAGTTATGAGATTATTGAGTAAGAGTTACAGTGAATGTCTTGTATATGTTTTTATATGGGATTTTTGTGCTTTGAGGAAGGAGCAGGGATACAAGGCATGTTGCCTTTCAGGGTATGGGACAGCTTGTTGTCTTCCCTAATGGTGTGCAGAATATCTTGGTGGCTTGCGGCAGGCCCCTGGTAGGTCAGGTCAGAGCTTCACTGACTTTGTGGGTCTGTAGCAGGGCCTGGAGTCTGTGGGGAGATAGGAGTTGCCTGGCAAAGGCAGGGCAGGGCTCGGAAGAGCAGCTTCTGAGGAGCAGCTGACGCAGGGGGTTCAGTGCGGCAAATAAAGGGTAAGAGCTGTGGGGAAGAAGTGGGGCTCTTTCCCTGACAGTTCAGGAGAAGAGAGGAATTTTGAAAAGTTTTGGTGGGGGGGATGGCTAGGAAAAGGAGGCAAATTCATGATTCTTTCTGTGACAGATTTTGCATCTGGATTTGGGTGTTGATGGGGTCTGGTCTGTTCTAGCCTCTTGCATTTGAGGTGAGCCAGATAGTATCGAGGAGGAACATGGGACTGGTGATTTAGCAGAAGCGCAATGGTAATCTTGTGTTTGTTGCTTGCTATAAACAATTGTGGCTGCAGCCTCAGACTCTGGAATCGGCGCAGAGCAGGGAAGCAGAACACCATGGTGTTCAGGAGGCTGAGGGTGTTGTGGAAGAGGTTGGCATCTCCTCTCAAGATGCTTATTGCTGGTGCTGTTGTTGCTTTGGTGATTTTTTTTTTTCTTTCAGAGAAAGAGGAAGAAGTTGGTAACCACTGGAACATACCAGATAGCTGTTTTCTGTGGATTGCGGCAAGGATGAATTTGGTCCCCCGGCCCTTCAAAAGCTAAGTTGAGGGACCAGTGCTGGAGAGGGGCCAAGGGGATGAGGTTGACAGTTGCAAAAAGGGGTCTTTGCAGTTAGTGTAGTGGTGTGGGCTGTCCTGGAGCACAGTCCACCTTGGGCAGGTAAAGGATGCGGCTTACTACTCAGTGTGATGCCAGTGTGTCCCGTGCAGGGCAGTGCCAGCCTGTGTCTGTTGTCGTGTTGTTTATGTGTTCTGTGTCTTAGACCTTTCTCAGGTCTCAAGGTTGGCTTTAAGCTCAAGGAGCACAGCATAGTGTTTCAGGCGCCATCCCTAGTGTCTCAAATGCCCACGCCCATGGGCGTAGCACCAATCATCTGCTGCTTTTCTTGTGTTATATGCTTAAAGCGTAGATTGGTCTTGCAGGAAAGAAGTCACAGTCATTGCAGTGGGCCGTTTGGAAGCTTCTGAGATGCATCATTATGTTCTTAGGTCTTGAAGCCGGGCTTCCTGCACATATGTCCTCTCAGTTTTGAGAGTCACTTCTTGTCTTGGGGCTTGTTGTTCTACCCATTTCCTGGGGTTTCCCTAGACCCTCCTCACGTCGCCATCATGGGCCTGCAGGCCTTCTTGCCCAAGGATGACTTCTATTTAGGTGCATTCTTCTTGATGAGGTTTTTCTCTCATAAGTGTCACTTTTCTTGCTGAGAGTCTTCTCTCATTTTGGAAGCACATTGTTTGTAGTGTTCTTTGTAGTGTTGGTTTGTGAATATATGTGTGTTTGGCTCGGGGCTGCCCTGCCTGGGGGTGTAGCATCAGGGGTGGGAGGAGTCACAATAAGAGTCTGTGGGTAATATGTAATTTATCTCACCTTAGACTGAGATAAAGGTTTTTACAGTCATCTCAAAGTAGCTGTCAGCAGGCCGCGTGGATAGATTCTTCATTAATCTTACAGGTTCTTCATGAATCTTTTATGGGAAGAGCAGAGCTTTGTGGGAGGGGCTGTTCAATAGTGAAGGAGACTGCATCTCAAAAGATGTCAAGGCTGTTTTGTGTGGGGCTTAAAGTTAGCGGGGTTTTTAATGATAAGCTGTAGTTACAGCCAAGATGGTATTTCTAAATAGGAACAAGAATTTTGGCATTATGAAGGTATTGATCTGCATCTACCTGACTGGTTTGATATAGTTTTATCAGATGCATGAGGGACAAGCTGTGCAGAGCAACATAGGAGAGCAGAGGGGAGCACTGTAACAAAGTGGGTGGTATTAGAGTGAAGATGGGATGTGTGGATCTATGACTGCATTATGGTAACATATTTTTTCAGTTTGGAGCTTGGAAGCGATGTTGGATTTGGCCACCAGTGCTGACAAGGGTGAGGTTGAGTGATGGGCTGAAGTTGCAGTTATTTTTTCAGGTGTTGTATTGTGGGTCAAGTTTTAAGCAACCTGTTTGATGCGGATTTTACAGATGGTGCACAAGCCTCCAGGCAGCAACCCAAACTGACGGAGGATGGGCTGGCAAGCTGTTAAGGTAAAGGGGTGGAAGAAGGGAATCGGTGCACACAGGCTATGGATTTGGGCAGTATCTCAGCATGTACTGTTTTGCTTGGGTTTTTGCAGGTGCCACACCGAGGCTTGGAGGGGTGATGCCACATGCTGATGAGGGGCTCAAACAAGTGAGGCGGTTGTAGGTACGGTCGGTGTCTAGCAGCAGAATACTACGTGGCAGCTCAGTGGAGTGCTCGTCTTTGGTTTTCAGGTATGTGCAGGTGGCCTATGGAACCGGATGAGCGTTTGAGGTGAGTGGCGTAGTAGAGAGGAGATGCATGGGGCTGGTGATTACTTGCGAGTGCAATGGTAATTTTCTGTGTCTCGGTCTCTTAGATGCAGCAACCAAAGATAGCCTTTGGGGGGGTGATGAAAAGGGAATGTTGGTGAAGAGGGTTCTAAACATGCTCAAGTGACTTAGAGGTCACTCTAAGGGTGGGGTGTAGAAAAACATTTGTATCTTAAGTGGTGTTCAGTCTTCTGTGCTTAACAAGTAGAACACCTGTTGGCTTATAAGAGGCCCATTGTAGACTCAGCACCCTAAGGAAAGCGCCTGAGACCCCTGCTCTGCTGTGGGGAAGATCGAAGCACAGCAGTAAACTCTACCTGCGTCAGTCCCTAATAGACAAGTGAAAACAGTGTGTTTGGCGATCCTCTAGCATTGACTGAGCTCTGCAGCACCTACAGCGTTGCTTGTGTGGCTTTGCCATGGAGCCACTTTGGGAATTCCTTGGTTGGCGATGTAATGAAAATACACTTATTCTTCGCGGTTCATCTGTTTTGTGGTTGTTAATGTTTCCTGCCTGTGCTGGCTCACACGCATCTGCAGAGTCCAATTTTGCAGTTTGCACAGTGCAGGTAAGCAGAAGGCAAGAGCGTTTCTGAGGAGAGGCTTGTTGGAGAAAAGGTCTGTGTTGCCTGTTGCGTTGTTGACTGACCGTGCTGTTGTGTGTGGCCTCCTTTGTAGATGATGAAGAACCTGGAGACCAAAGGATTCATTCCGTTGGCCGATTGTGGTTTTCCTTGTTGAGGATGATGTCAGGCTCCCCGCTCTCCAAAAGATAAGTTGAGGTACCAGTGCTGCAGTGCAGTCAGGGGAGGGAGGGGACGAGGTCGGCAATTGCAGGGAGGCATTTTAAAGTCAGCGTAGAGCACAGGCATTTCCAGGAACGGTCCCTCAGGGCAGGTAAAGGGAGCAGGTTAGTCTTGGGCATAATGCTAGGTTGTGCTGGGCAGGGCGGTTCCAGCCTGTGTCTGTTGTTGCATAGTTGGTGCAGTCTGTCTTCTGTGTCTTAGACCTTCCTGGATTCTCCACGTCCTTTTTGCCCTTTGTGCTGAAGGAGCACGGCATGTACCTTGGTCGCAGCCCCTAGGGTCTCAAATGCCTGTATGTATTGGCAGAGCATTGATTGGGCAACGCCTTCTTTCTTCCATTATAAGTTTAAATGATGGATGGCTCTCAAATCTGGGAAGTTTCCAGTCAGTCCTGCAATGTTGTTCCCGGTTGCGTGAGCAGTTCTGGTCTCTAAGAAGCCCACTGTCAGAGTCTGGGATTTCTGCCCAGAACGTTCTTAGCTCTTGAGGCCAGGCTTCCTGTGCATACGTCTTCTCAGTTTGGAGCATCTCTTCTTATCATGGACTGTGGCATTCTACACTTGATTTCAGGAGGTTTCATAGAGCCTCTTCACGTGACCGTTATGGACCCATGGGTCGTCTTGCCCAATGGTGACTTCCGTCCTGGTGTCATTCTTCTTGCAGAGAGTTTTCTCCCATCTTTGTGGCGCATCGTTTGTAGTATTCTGTGTAGTGTTGATCTGCGCTTGTGTGTGTGTTTGGCGCAAAGCCGCGCTGCCCAGGGATGTAGAGTCAGGGGCAGGCTGAACAGCGGTAAGAGTCTACGGTTAGTCTGTGGATCTGCCTAGCCTGAGGCCAGGGTGGTACAGTTGCCTCAGCTGGAGTAGACATCAGCGTGTTGTATGGACATGACTTACAGTAATGTTTTATGGGGAAGAGCAGAGCTCTGTGGGAGGGGCTGTTCAGCAGTACTGAAGGAGACCGCATTTCAAAGATGTCAAGGGTGCTTTGTGTGGGCCTTAAATTCAGTGGGTTTTTTAACGATAGGCTAGAGCTGAGATAGTATTTCTAAATTGGAATGAGACTTTTGGTATTATGAAGGTATTGGTCTGCATTCAGGTTATTAGTTTGATTTTGTTTTATCAGATGCACGAGGCACAAGCTGTATAGGGCAACATAGGAGAGCCGAGTGGCGTGCGGTAAGAAGGTGGGTTGGTGCGTGGTCTGAGAGGGAAGATGTGCCTACATTACGATACCCTATTTTTTGATTTGAAGGAAGGGGTCATGTTTGATATGGGCACAGGGGCTGAGTTGGGCAAGGTGAGTAGCGATGGGTAGGCTGAAATCACAGTTCTCTTCCAGGTATTGTATTGTGGGTGAAGTTCTAAAAGTCCTTTCGTTCTGTTTTACAGGGGATGCGCAAGCCTCAAGGTGGCAGCCCCACAGTATGGAGGCCAGGTGGACCAGCATGCAAGGTAGAAGAGTGGGATATAAAAATTGTTGCAGTCAGGCTGAGGTTTTTGGCAGTATCTCAGCTCGTGCCTTCTGTTTGGGTGTCTTTTGTCAGGTGCGTCACGCAGACTCAGAGGGGCACAGCCACATGGGGATGAGTGGGTGAAGAAGGTGAGGCAGGTGTGGGCCATGTCAGTGTATCATAGTGAAGTTGTATATGGCGACTTGGTTAAGAATTTACCGTTTGGTTTTGCAGGGGCTCTGCAAGCCACCTCTTGGAATCTGATGAGCATTTGAAGTGAGCTGGGGCAGTAGCAAGGATGATCATGGGGCCAGTCATTACTCACAAGCGCAATGCTAATTTTGTTTCTTGGTATCTCAGGTGCCAGAAGCCATGACAGCCACAGCGTCGGACTTGAATGTGCAGGTGAGCAGAATGCCATTGCAGTTTTGAGGAAGAGGGAGTTGTGGGAGAGGTTGGCATTGACATCTATGATACTTCTTGCTGGCACTGTTTAGTGGTGGGTGTTTTTTTTTTTTCACATGATGAAGAGGACCCTGGTGACTGCAAGAACGTCCCAGATAGCTGATACGTCATTCTTTCGTTGACAGCGGATTTGGACCCCCGGCCCTCTGAAAGCTAAGTGGAGGGGCCAGCGCTAGGGAAGGCTTAATAGGAAGCAAACAAGGTTGACAATCGCAGAGAGGGGTTTTAAAATTAGCATAGGGCAGAGGGATGTCCAGGAGCGGTCCCCTTTGGGCAGATAAAAGAAGCGGATTAGTCTTCGGCTTGATGCTAGCATGTGTTGGGCAGGTCAGTTCCAGCCTGTGTCTGTTGTGTAGTTTGTGTTGCATCTTCTGTGTCTTAGACCTTTGAGTCTCGATGTCCCCTTTACACTCAAGGAGCAAGGCACACACCTCGGGCACCATCCGTAAAGTCTCAAATGCCTGGATTTAAGCACTGATTTTTCTTGAGTTACAAGCCTAAAGTGTGGATTGGTCTTCTGTGATGGAAAAATCCGAACGGTTCTCACTTGTGGTTTTGTTCCTACCTGCATGAGCAGTTCTGCTTTCTAGCAGTCCATTTTCAGGGACTGGGTTTTCAGCCCTGCACCTGTAATTTCTTAGGTCTTGAAGCGAGGTGTCCCAGGCATACATCTTCTCGGTTTTGATAGATGTTTCTTCTCATTGGCTATGATGTTCTACACATCTTGTCACAGCCTGTACAGAGCTGCCTCAAGTCACTGTTACGGTCCCGCAGGTCTTCTTGCCCTTTAATGACTTCCATTCAAGTGTCATTCTTCTTGTTGAGAGTTTTCCCTCACCTTTGAGGCACGTTGTTAATAGTGTTCTGTGTAGAGTCGGTTTGTGTGTATGTGTGTGGTTTGGCTCGGAGCTGCTGTGCCTGGGGGCGTAGCATCAGGGGTAGCTAGAGTCACGACAAGAATCTACTGTTAATATGTGGATTTGCCTAGACTGAGGCAAAGGTGGTACAGTTGTTCCAGATGGAGTAGCCATCAGCAGGTTGTGCGGACAGTTGTTTCATTAGTGGTTTTTGGAAAAAGCAGAGCTATGTGGGAGGGGCTGTTCAGCAGTAGTGGGGGAGTAGGCATCTCAAAGTTATTAAGGCTGCTTTGTGGGGGTCTTAATGCTTGTGGGTTTTTTTTTTTTTACTGGCATGCTGTCTTTGCGCTTTAGACAGTACTCTTAAGTAGAAATGAGACCTTTGGAATTAAGCTATTGACTTGTATCTGGGTAATGTGTTTCTTACTGTTGTTTTTCAGATGCAGAGGGACAAGCTGTGCAGGAGGACAGCAGAGTACCAAAAGAAGGTGGGTTGGGTTGGCACAAGGTATTAGAGAGAAGATGCAATGGGTGTTTATATCACATTAGGGCTTTTTAAATTTGAGGTTGCAAAGCCATGTGCAAATATACTGGTTGGAGGTTAAACAGAATTAAAACTTGCTAGTTATACTTGATAGCTCAGCTTCTAATTGCATTCCTTGAAATTCACAGCATATTTTTCAGATGGTATCTTCTTCTAGTATGAAAGGTTGGACACCTGTAGTGAATACCAAGGAACGGTTTGCAGAGAGGCTCACTGCTCCTCCAGCAGACTCTATGCCTTCTGGCGGTCGGCCCAGCCCCTTTCCCCAGTGATGGTGGGAAGGGTGGTGGGCGGGGGCTGGGGAAGCTCATTCTGCTCATTCATCAGAAGACCTGCCGGGCTTCTCCAGGGTCAGAGCTCTGCCGGTCCTTCCGTCGACTGCAGCTTTGGAGCCGGCTCAGCTACTTGGGCGGAGATGTTCTCACATCTAGAGAATCGGAGGTAAGAAGTTGGAGGTGGTAAGATCTTCAGGAGCAGGTGAGGTTTGGCAGCACATATGGTAGAGAGCGGCCTCGTATGTGGCTTACTCTTCCTTGTGGTTTTTCAGATCAGTCACATTGTAATGAGTATTCGAGGGTGGTGAGATGGTTTAATGGTATGCTTTTCTTTATTCTAGGTGCGGTGTGTTTTCCTGGAATACCTGACTGTATTGAAGATGGAACTTGTTTGATTTTTTTTTTCCACTGGTTTTGCAGTATCCCAGGTCAGATGACGATAGTATTTGTCTTAATTGGGCAGATGATGAGATTACTTCACGGGGGTTGTGTGAGCATCTTGTCCGCAGATGTAGGTGGAGTTCTTGCATTTCTCAAGAAAGCGGCAGGGACACAAGATATAACGTCTTTCAGGGTATGGTACAGCTTGTCGCCTTCCCCCATGGTGCACAGAGTGCTGCTGTGTCCCTGGAGCCTTCACAGCTTGCGGCAGGCCCCTGGTGTAGGTTGGATCAGGGCTTAGCTGACTCTGCGGGTCTGTAGCAGAGCCTGGAGTCTGTGGGAAGATAGGAGTTGATGGTGGAATGCAGGGAGGGTCTTGGAAGAGCAGCTCCCAAGGAACGCCCGACACCGGGGGTTTGGGCAGGCAAATAGAGGGTGGGAGCTGTGGGGAAGAAGTGGGGTTCCTTCCCTGATGGCTCAGGAGAAGAGATGGGGTTTCTAAAGTTTTGTCACGGGGGGATGGCTAGGAATGGGAGCCGGGTTCATGAGTCTTTCTCGGGCAGGTTTTGCAGATGGGTTTGGGTGTTGACAGAGCCTGGTCTGTTCTAAGCTCTTACATTTAAGGCAAGCCGGGTAGTATCAAGGTGGGCACAGGAGAGGTGGCTTGGCAGAAGCGCAGTGGTAATGTTGTATTTCTTGGTCTCTTAAGTGCCATGAATAACGATCACTGCCGCCTTGGACTCCGGAATCAGCGGGGAGGGGGCGAGCAGAATGCCGTGGCATTCAGGAGGCTGAGGGTGTTGTGGAGGAGGTTGGCATCTCCTCTCAGGATGCTTATTGTTGGTGCTGTGGCTGCTTTTGGGATTATTTTTCTTTGCTTTTGCAGAGGAAGAGGAGGAACCTGGTGACCACAGGAACATACCTGATGGCTGTTTTCTGTGGATTACGTCAAGGATGAATTCGGACCCCTGTCCCTCCAAAAGCTAAGTTGAGAGTCAGGCCTTGGGAGGGGCTGAGGTGGACAATTGCAAAAAAAAGATTTTTAAAGATAGTGTAGTGGCAAGGGCTGTCCCGGGGTACAGTTGTATTTGGGAAGGTAAAATATATGGCTTACTGGTCAGCGTGACGGTAGCGCATCCTGGGCAGGGCAGTTACAGCCTGTGTGTATTGTTGTGTTGTTTGTGTGGTCTGTGTTATGCATCTTAGACCTTTCTTGGGTCTTGATGTCATCTTTAAGCTCCAGGAGCATGGCGTGGGGCCTCGGGGAATCATCCTTAGGGTCTCAAATGCTCAGACCCATGGGTGTAGCACTATTTGGCTGCTGGCCTTCTTGTGTTAGAAGCTTAAAGCATGCATCAGTCTTGCGTCTTGGGAGCTTCTGGATGGCCCAATTGAGTGACTGGGACTTCTTCCTTGCATTGTTACATTCTTAGGTCTTGAAGCCAGGCTTCCTGCACATCCATCTTATTGGGCTCAACAGTCCCTTCTTATTATGGACTGTCATGTTCTAAACTGTTTCTGGGGTGTGTGGGTGTGTGTGTGTGTGTCAGTAGAGCCTCTTCACATCGTCACCATCATGGTCCCCCAGGTTTTCTTGCCTGACAGTGACTTTGGTCCTGGTGTCATCTTTCTTGCTGAGAGTTTTCCCTCCTCTTTGAGGTGCATTGTTCATAGCATTCTGTGTAGTGTCTGTCTGCAACTGTGAGTGTTTGGCTTGGAGCTGCCCTGCCCGGGGGTGCGGAGTCCAGGGTGGGCGGAATTGCGATGAGAGTATGTATGTAATATATGAATCTCTGTAGGTCGGGGCAAAGGTGTTAGTCATCTCAGGGTAGCCGTCAGGAGGTTGTGTGGATAGCTCTTCTACTTTTGGTTGGTTTTGGGGTGGTTGTTTTTTTTTTTTTTTTTTTGAAGAGCTGAGGCATGTTGGAAAGGCAATACAACAGTAGTGAACATGAGTTCATGTGGAAGAGGGTAAGGCTGCTTTTTGTGCAGATTTAAATTTTTTTGTCACTTTCTTTGTGTAAGGGTGTATTTGGACCTTAGATAGTATTTGTAAAAAGGTGCAAGACTTTGTTATTATGACCCTATTGCTCTGCCTCAAGGTGATTTCTCTGATGATGTTGTTGCAGATGCAGTGGGACAAGCTTGGCAGGGCAGCGTAGGAGAGGGGAGCAACGTAAGAAGGTGGGTCAGCATGTGGCATTAGAGAGAAGATATGGCTTTGAGTACTATATGTATTCATTCTTTTCAATGTTAAGTTTTGAAGCAATGAATGACATGGGATGTGGGGATGGGGATGAGTCAGTCAAGGTCAGCCACAGCGGGTGGGCTGAAGTATCACATCTTCCTCAGATGGAGCAACTTTCATGTTTTAAGCAACCCACGTCGGTTGGGTTTTACAGGCGGTTTGTAAGCCTTCAGGTTGCATGATACAGTGGAGGATGGGCGGGCAAGGTGAGGGAGCAGGACATGGGAATAGGTGTGTACACATTAGGGTTTTGGGCGGTATCTCAGCATGCGTTTCTTTGGTTGGTGTGACACGCAGGGTCAGAGGGGTGATGCTGCGTGCCCGCTGAGTAGTCCCAGCAAGTGAGGTCGTTGTGGACATATTGGTGTCTAATAGCAAAGTACTATGTTGCAGCTCAGTGGAGTGTTTGTGTTTGGTTTTGCCGGTGCTACGTGCCTGTGGAGCTGGACAAGCGTTCGAGGTGAGCTGGGTAGTAGAGAGGTAGCACACGGGCGTGGTCGTTTCCTGTAAGCTCAACAATAATATTGTGTGTCTAGGTGTCTTAAGTGCCAGAACCAGAGAGCGCCGCAAAGTCCGAATCCGGAATCTGTGCGGAGCAGGTGAGCAGAAGGGTACGGTGCATCTGATGCAGGGGATATTGCAGTACAAGTTAGTGTTGAAGGATGTGGTGGTGCCTGATGGCACCATCTTGTGGAAATTGGGGCTTGCTCGTTTGTTTTTGCAGATGATGAAGAGGAAACCCAGCGATTCCAGGATGAATCACTTTGATATGTGGTAACATTTTTTTTTTTCTTATTGAGCAAGGCTCCAGAGTCCTGGCCCTCAGAAAGCGAAGTTGGAGTACTGGCAGTGGAGCTTCCTGGGGGAGGGGACAGGGTTGGAAATCGCAGCGAGGCATTTAAAAGTGAGTGTAGTGCTCCAGGCTGTCCAGGAGCAGTCCCCTTTGGGCACGTAAGCGGAGCTGCCGTTGTCCTGACTGTATGTGAAACTATCTTGCATTGTAGTGCCTTGTATTGTGTTTAGCCTGGAATTGTATTGCTCTGTAGTTTTCTCGTCTGCAGTCTCAGGCGGTTGAGCACGGTAATGCCTGTGTTCTGTTACATCTTGCACTGCATTGCTCGGTCATTGTCTTGACTGCAATCTGAGACTGTCACGTACCGTTCGCTATCTTGTTTCTTTGATGGATTGTTCTGCATCTGACTATTGCATTGCCTGGCTCTGTGTTGTTTTTGCATTGTGTTGCTCTGTAACTGTCTTGATTGCTGTCTGAGACTGTCTCGCGTTGTATGCTTATGTATTTTTTCTTTTTCTTCTATTGTGTCTTTGTAATAGTATTGCACTGCCCGGCTCTGTATTGGTTTTGC
The DNA here is from genome assembly GCA_013400035.1 of Rynchops niger. Classification (NCBI taxonomy): domain Eukaryota; kingdom Metazoa; phylum Chordata; class Aves; order Charadriiformes; family Laridae; genus Rynchops; species Rynchops niger. The sequence continues at coordinate 2,496 of VXBH01007622.1, read as the reverse complement.
AGTGTAGTGCCCCGTAATTGTCTTGACTGACACGTCGGACTGTGTTGCATCATAGTTCTGTATCTTGTTTGGCGTTGCATCAGTCTGTACTTTAAATTGCATTACTTTGCCTGTCCGTATCTCGGTTTTGTGTCGTATTGCTTCGCCATTGTCTTGACTGCCATCTGAGACGATCAGGCATGGTAGCCTTCCATGTTTTGTTCTGAATTGCATTATTGCATACTTGAAACTTTGTTGCATCGCCTGGCTGTGTTTCAGTTTTGCAGCGTATCGCTTTGTCATTGTCTTGACAGCCATCCGATATATATATTCTGTCATTGTACCGCATGGTATTTTGGATTTTTTTAATCGGTTGTTCTTCCTTTGACCACATATTGCATTGTTCTGCCCTGTATTGTGGTACCTCTTGAATTGTTTTGGTCTGTCACTGTTTTGACTGTCACATTAGATGCTCTGTCGTTGTATCCTTAAGTATTTTGTTTTGTATTTGAAGTTTGTGTATTTCAAATTGTATTGCGTTGCCTGGTGCTATTTTGGTTTTGCGTTGCATCGCTCTGTATTTTCCTTAACCGCCATCTGAAACCATCTCGCACAGTATTGTTCCATATGTTGTTTCTTTAACAGATTATTTTCTATGTGACCATGTATTGCATTGTCGGGCAGGGCATTGTTTTGGCATTACATCGCTCTGTAATTTCCCCGATGGCCATCTGGGATGGTTTTGCAGGGTACCACCCCATATCATGTTTCGTCTTGTGTTGTATTGCCCTGCAATCATCTGGACTGCCATCTGCCATTGTAAGCACTGTATTGTGGGTTTCTTGATTCGTTTTTAAGTTACCCTATGTATTTTATCATATTGCCCTGTATTGTGTTACATCTTGCATGGTATTGCTCTGTGTATGTCTTGACTGCCATCTGAGACTTTGGAGTTGTAGCATTCAATATGTTGTTTCTAGAACGGATTGTTCTGTATCTGACCGTATGTTGCATTGCCGGACAGTGTGTTGTTTTTCCATTATGTTGCTCAGTAATTTCCTCCAACTGCCGTTTGAGATGGTCTTGCATCGTACGCTTAAGAATTCAGTTTCATATTATATGCTTGTATATTTGAAATAGCATTGCTCTGCCTGGCTCAGTATCGGTTTTGCATCGTGTTGCCCCGTCATGCTCTTTACTGCCTTCTAATCTACTCTGGCATTGTACTGCACAGTATTGTGGGTTTTTTAATTGGTTGTTCTTTGACTGTGTAATGCCTTGTACCACCCTGTATTGTGTTATGTCTGGCATTATATTGCCCCATCATTGTCTTGGCAGCCTTCTGATCTATTCTGGTATTACATTGCAATGTATTCTGGGTTTTTTAATCTGTTTTTCTTTATTTGGCTGCATATTGCCTTGTTACTGCCTTGTATTGTATTATGTCTTGCATTGTACTGACCTGTCACTGTCTTGATGGTCACTTTACACATTCTGTCCTAGGACTGCACTGTATTGTGGATTCTTCAATGGGTTGTTGTTTCTTTGACTGTGTATTTCCTGGTAGTGCCCCCTATCATGTTATGCCTTGCGTTGTATTGCTGTCATTGCATTGACTGACATCTGATATTCTGCCATTGTATGGTACTGTACTGTCAATTTTTTCGTTGACTGTTCTTTATTTGATTGTATGTTGCCTTGTACTGCCCTGTGTAATGTTAGGTCTTGCATTGTATTGCCCTGTCATGGTCTTGCCAGTTATTTTAGCCTGTCTGGCACTGTATTGTGCAATTTCTAACCAGTTGTTCTTTATTCGACCACTGTTGCGATGTGACACCCACCTTTTTCCTCCAGCTGCTGCTCAAGCCATAACAATCGGTGGGAGTTGTTATGAGTGGCACTTGAATTTTGGGGGATGGCTGGCACCAGAATCAAGACACTGTAAGTCAGTTAGCTTACTCTGTAACTAGTGGACAGCCCAAGAGCCCTTTGAGCTCTCCTGCATGGCAGCAGCCTGTTTGCCTCCATCTCCCCTTGAACAGGGACGCTCATGTAAGGTTCTGGTCTTTGAGGTTGAGAGATGCCTTGCTGCAACAGATTCTCGGTAAGTGACTAATAGCATGCTAAACTTTGCCATTTTATCTCAGTGATATAATGGATTGGTGGTGCAAATATAATCCTTGAAGCAGTAAACCGTTGACCAAGTCTGGGCCTAGGAATTGGATCCAGCCGCACTTAGACTCCACTCTGAGAAGGAGTTTAGAAAGCAAGGGGGTCCTTTGCGAGCCTCGTGACTCAACGGGAGGGTCTTCCTGATAGCTTGTCTGACCCTGGCCCCTAGGCAGTAAATAATCCAGGGTATGTGGCCATGGAACATTGCTAAAGAGCAGTCACATGCACTGCTACCTTTGAATCACTGTGTTTATGTTTCTAAATGAGCTCTGTTCTCTAGCTGTCAGTTTTCAGTGACTGAGACTTCTTCCCTGTATCCTTCAGTTCTTAGGTCTGGAAGCCAGG
>VXBH01007621.1:186834-225582 GCA_013400035.1 Rynchops niger | reverse complement strand
CTTAACATGAGCCAGCAGTGTGCCCAGGTGGCCAAGAAGGCCAACAGCATTCTGGCTTGTATGAGGAATAGCGTGGCCAGCAGGAGCAGGGAAGTGATGGTGCCTCTGTACTCGGCACTGGTGAGGCCTCACCTCGAGTACTGTGTTCAGTTCTGGGCCCCGCTGTACAAGAGGGACATTGAAGTGCTGGAGCGGGTCCAGAGGAGAGCTACCAGGCTGGTGAGGGGTCTGGAGACCAGGTCATATGAGGGGAGGCTGAGGGAGCTGGGCATGTTTAGCTTGGAGAAGAGGAGGCTGAGGGGAGACCTCCTTGCCCTCTACAACTCGCTGAAAGGAGGTTGGAGAGAGGTGGGTGTTGGCCTCTTCTCCCGGGTGAATACTGACAGGACCAGAGGAAATGGTCTGAAGTTGTGGCAGGGGAGGTTTAGGTTAGATATTAGGAGGAATTACTTTCCTGAAAGAGTGGTCAGGCAGTGGAACAGCCTGCCCAGGGAAGTGGTTGAGTTACTATCCCTGGACATACTTAGAAGATGGGTAGATGTGGTGCTTAGGGACACGATTTAGTGGTGGAATTGGCAGTGTTAGGTTAATGGTTGGATGTTACAACAGTGGTTGGTGTGTGCATGGTTGGACTCGATCTCAAATGTCCTTTCCAACCATGAATATTCTATTCTGTGACTTTAAGTTTGTGTCCCTTTCTGGGCTTTTCTACCCCTTTTCCCACCCCAGTTTGTATCATGGTGGAAGTCTGATGCACATCAGCTTTGATGGTAACTGAACATTGGTGAATAACAATATTGGCTAAATTGCATTTATGTGGCTAAGGTGTTGGGTGGCTGAGGCAAATAAAATCCAAGTCCTGTTTTGAAGCAGGAAAACACCAAAGTAGCAGTAGTTCAAGAGGCACATCTGTGTGCTGTGACTGAAGGTTATTACAAGTTTAAATACGAACTGCTGAATGAGTTGGGAAGCAAGATGAAATTGCAAGACTTAACTGAATTAAGGGGAGAAACATGGTGCCACAGCTTGCTTCAGAGGTGGTGTGTGATTGTTTAACACCACAAAAGTGGAGGGTGATGCTTGTAATGTGGCTGGGACTCCTTTGCAGTGGCATCACTTTCTAGGTGACTTCATGCTGACTGAGGAGAAGCCTGTCAGTCCCGAGGACTACCCTGCTGTGCCTGCACTTCATGTTTGAGAACTTAGTTGATAGCATTAGGATTATTGTAAAGGAATGTAATACTTGCACTATAGTTGGTACGTAATAAATTAATTACTTAGGCAAAAACCGGAAATAGTAGCATGCTCATTTCAGTGGATGCTGAATGTGCAACTCTCCTCTCTTTTACCAAGAAACTTGCTTTCATTTCAGTCTGTATCCTCTTTTCTTCAAAGGAGAAAAAAAAATCATGGTAACTTTAACAACAAAAGAAAAAAGAAGATTTAATTTTTAGCGAAGTTCATACATTTACTTACTTCCTACGGTACACCATATAAAATAGTTCCAAAGCGCTTTTGGCACTGGGCGTATGTTCTGGTGAAAGATATTCTTCCTTGGCATTTACTTTCAAATGCTTAGGTTTTATGGTTTAATTTGAAACAGAATGAGTATGAAGTCAGTATAAACTATGTTCTGTAAGTTGGGAGTAATGTCCTTAAGCCAGCCTAACTACACTGCTGCTGTAGAATCTCAAATATAACATTCTTCCTCAAGATCCTGTTTCAGAAGGGTTCTACATATGTGGTTGACAACTTAAACAGTAGTGTTCATAATCAAAATGAGTAGTAGGCAGCTCTATTAAACTTGATTTCTCTGGCCTCTGGATTGGCCTTCAGTTTAAGAAACCCCCCCTAACTCTTATATTTTGATGAATTATATTTGAAGGGGCTGCGTGGTTTTAAACTTAAGCGTGATGTAAGATGGCAATAGACATTGTTTGATATGCAAATGCTTATGGAAATGTTTTACAACTTCCAGGTGTTTAAAGTAGAAAGAAGCATGTGACACGCTAACTTCTGTGGAAGTTGATGTTAGTCTAAAAATTAAGCTGAGATTTGAAGTGTATTAGTTTAGTGTTAGATACTAGGTTTGTTGCAGAGACATGGAGTACAGAAGTGAGATTTAATTATTGCCTGAATTTCTTCACAGAATTTCATATTCCTCTGTGCTCATGCAGCTTTCTAGGGGAATGCTAGGATTTTGGTGGTTTTAGTGTGGGGTTTTTCTTGATTTTCTTTTCTTTCTTTTTTTTTTTTTTGCCTTGGATTGTGTTTTGAAGAAGAGATTGGTTTTTAATTTTACTTTCCAAAGTATTTTTGATGTATATGGCTATCCTTTTTACATACTGCTTTTGTGCTTGCAGACCCCTCAACCCCCACCCCCCAGTGAAGCAGCATGTAGTAATTTACACCTCTTATTTTGTTTCTTTAGGTGGATGGATGATGGCCTAGTGAATGATATTACTCCTAAACTGATAGGCGACAGACCTAATACTTACATATATACAAAAGCCTTAGCTGAATATGTAGTACAACAAGAAGGTGCGAAATTAAACACAGCCATTATAAGGCCATCCATTGTTGGTGCTAGCTGGAAGGATCCTTTTCCTGTAAGTCTTTGAGATTTCACCTGACCATCTTGCCTGGAAACTATAGTACATACTGACAGCCTGTTTATCTAGTGACCTTTGTAGAGGAGAATCTATTAGACTATGAAGTTGTGGCTTGGTTGCTTCTGGATAACAACTCTTAATACAAAAGTCTAATACAGTGTTCTTGTGCGTCAAATTTAGAGGTAAATGACTTTTAATCGTAGAACAATACATTTGTGTCACAATGGGAGATACTAGCTCACATATGAAATTGTCAGCTTTTTGCTTCATGAGTCTGTGTATCTTCATTTGTATTTTCCCCTCTTCAAGATGCTTTGGTATGTCAGTAGGTGACTAAGAAAACTGGGGACTGCAGGACATAACGATGTTTTGGCTCCACTTTTAGTCAAACCCTGTGAACTTTGCAGGGGATGGCATAAATTCTGTGTACAGTATAGTATATTGGTATATAGCATACATGCTATGTGCTTCCTCCTGTGTGGGAGAGTGGTGTTGGAATAGCTTTTACAGTTTTAAGATTGAATGTATCTCGAGCCCTTAAAATCCATATAATTACTTCGCATACCTGAGTATGTACAATGTACCTGTCAAACCAATAACTATATAGTATCTAAATACTGTCACTAAAGTTGAGCAAGAATCTCTTTTCTATTTGAAAATAAAAAAATAATAATAACAAAGCTACTTCTCTGCCTTCTATGAGTTCCTAGAAACTAGTCTGAAAATACTTGTAAACTGGAATACTTTCAGCATAAATGTATTTTTACAGACCATGCTCTGCAATTTGCATGTTCACTAAGAAATAAACAAGCTCGCATCTCACTTTGAAGGACCAGTGAATCTACAGGGAGGGCTCTTGTTTGAGTCATAGCAACTTGTTACATCACCATATCTTGCTATGCAAGAACTTCATTTAGAGACATGGAAATTAATGTCTTTCTCCTCTATATTCTCTCTTTCCTCCGTCCCTTACCCTTGTAGAAGCTTCTCAAATTTTCACTTGAAACTGCTGACTTCAATATACTCTAACCAAATCCTTTCCCTCCCCCTTGTTCATAATAGGGATGGATTGATAACTTCAATGGACCTAGTGGTCTCTTCATTGCTGTAAGTAATTCATATACTTAAATTTTTTCCTCCTTTTGGAAGGCAGGAAAGTTTCACATGTTTTACTGGTGGGTCTTCTGTCTCTTTTTTTGTTTTTGTTTTGTTCTTTAAGGCAGGAAAAGGAATTCTTCGAACAATGAGAGCTTCCAACAATGCAGTTGCAGATCTTGTTCCAGTAGATGTTGTTGTCAATGCGACACTGGCTGCAGCCTGGTATTCTGGAGTTAATAGGTATAACAGGTGACAATAGACAGTACTGCATATTTCGAAATTATATTGTGCATTTTAATAAATCAGTCTTCTGTTGAACTTCCTCGATCTCAAATGTCTTTTGATTTTCTTTTCTTTCCTAGGTTAATAGTTGGAGTTGATGATCTTAAAGGTCTCTTCCAATCAAAACAATTCTATGATTCTAATCAGTGTTCTGCTGCTCCCCCAGGACAAAGGAATCTAAGGTTATAACAGCATTAGTCCCTCAAAGTTTAACTTAACTTTCTTAGACCAAAGAGGAAGACATCATCCACTGATACTGTTGTACAGGCTATGCCTGAAATCTACTTCCTGGGTTGTCTTGTAATCAATACAGTCTATGGTAATGTAGGTGAGGCCTTCTCTGGAAGAAAAGAAATATGATAGTTAAGGAGAAAAATACTGGAAGATGATAGAGAAAGCAAAAAATCTTAACATGAGACTGATGGTTTTTGCTCCATGTAAATGATGCTGTTGAGGGAAAAGATACCTTTAGGTATGTCTTTTGTCTGTGTTTTTTAAAAGGTTGTTTATCTTCTAACTTGTCTTTTTTCCCTGCAGACCAAGAAAAGTCATGGTATATAACTGTACAACAGGTGGCACCAATCCTTTCCACTGGGGTGAAGTTGGTATGCCATGTTTCTTTTTTTCGTAAACTTTGATAGAAAAATGAGGTCAGGTAATAAAAGCACAGGCTATAATCGGTGGTCCTATTTCATTTTTATTGTTGAAATTAGTATAATAGCCATACATACCTCTCAATTTTGCAGTGTATTGTGCTTTCTCATTATCTTCCGTTGTTAATTCTCTCCCCTTGCAGCATTATCACTGTTCCATTTTGTTTGTGGTGTTTTGGGTTTTTTTTATTCCATTATAACTGAAGCTTATTTTTTTGTTTGCTGCTGACATGACCTAATTTGCAGAGTGTGGGTAGTGTGCAGAGAAAAGCATTGCTCAGAGGAGCAGTCGTTAGTGATGTTGGGTTTAATGCCAACCTTACTAAATACATACGGATAAGCAGCCCACAACTAGATGTTCTGTACACCTGCATAATTGAGAGGTATGGTAATAGTTTTGCACTTTTGTAGCCCTTTTTTGTGTTTGGCTGAAGTTAATTGTTGGTTGAGGTGGCTTTTTTAATCTTCAGATAGCTATATGAGACTTCAACTATTCATGTACAGGGAAAAGCAGTCTTTGAGAAAGTATGGCCACCTGTTTTCAGCTCTTAGATATGCAGACTTGAATGTAACTCGCATGCCAAAAGCTTTCTAATAGTTTTTGTTATAAATAGCAATACAAGCTGTCTGGCATAGTAAAGCTGTTTATTACCATTCAGTTTTTTAGAAATAGGGTTCTTAAGATCAGATTACTTTTTTTTTCTTTCAGGTAACTTCAATACTTAAATCTATTTTATTTTTCTTTACTGCTTTCTTCATGCTTTTTACTTGCTTTTGCCCATTCTGTATGTATCTGTATTTATAAACATTATGGCTTTTGCCAAACTTGGAAGATTGCTGACTTCATTTATATCCCAATTTAAATTGGGGTATTGAAACACTGTCTATAAACAAAAGCATAAAGTTACAAGAGATTAAAATGAGAGTGAATTTCAGCATAACTTTTTAAGACACCAATCCTGTGTATCTGTCATGTACAGAATTTTCAGGTGTCAACTGGAGTTTCACATAGAGTTCCATCCCAATCGCTTTTTTCTTAATGTGTAAACATGCATAAATTGTTTAGAAAATGTAATTTGAAACACACTTCAGATGCTTGCAAAGTCCTCAGTCTGGTTTTGAATTATTCTTCACACAAGAGATCAGAATAGCCGCCTTCATGAAATATAGATGACTATGTAAATGGCTTTACATGCTATATAAACTGAAATTGCTGTGAATTTTTGAAACCAACTTCTAAGGTAGGGAAGAGGAACAGAAAGAGAGAAGCTACAATAAAATATGATACTGAAGATGAAGGCATAAAAGACCTCTTGATTATAATAAGAACCAGTTCAATAGTATTTTAGGTCAAAAGCTTGACTGTTTTATTTTCTGTGGATTGTAGAAGGGTTAGGGTGGTTATTTAAATAACATACTGACGTAAATTATTGTACGCTGTAATGTACTTTGAAAACCATTAAATTTTACATGGTTATTATCAAAGCTGTTACGCAACTTTTCTTTCTCAGAATACCATGTAATTTCTACTTTCAAGAGGAATCCTCTCGAACAGGCCTTCAGACGGCCCAATGTAAATCTAACTTCCAATCACCTTTTATATCATTACTGGATTGCTGTAAGCCATAAGGCCCCAGCATTCCTGTATGATATCTACCTCAGGATTACTGGAAGAAGCCCAAGGTAATGGTGACTAGCTCTGTCTTGTCTGTTCCTCTGACTTTTAAACAAAGCTATGCTTACACTATCATGTATATTGATTATTTTTCTTCCCCTGAATGCTTTGTGACTAAAATTCAGCCTTTTTTTTCCCCGGAGAACAGGTTCTTGAATTTAAAGTGACTTTGAACTTTCTAGCAAAAATGAGGATGTTTTTTTTGGATAGTTTGTGGGTTTGAGTAGTCAAGGTAAACAAAATTACAAAATCTAGCTAGTGATGTTTGTTCTTGAATAATAAATATTCAAAATATGTTGATCCTTATTTTTTCCTACAGGATACCACATTAATTTGAGTTACAAGATAAATCCATTAGAATGTGCAGTAGGGGACCCTAACTTTATTTTGCATAACAACCCCCTCTTGCATCTCTATCGGATTGCAGTCAGCTGTACAACTGCATTTTTCCATGATCTTTTGCTCAGATTGACAGGTCGTAAGCCATGGTAAGAAGGACAGGACTAAAAATATCTTGCTGATCAGGTGGTGGAGACTTGTGAAGAAGACATGGCATGGGCACTATCTAGATTTACTAACTATAAGCAATAACAATCCAGTGGCTGCATTTTGAAGAGATTAACGACTGGCTCGACAGTGCTGTCCAAGATATGTCTTGGATCAGAATCAGAGTCAGTCATTAAACTCTAGTGGCTTGCATTAAGATTGTTGTTGCTATTATAAACTGAAAATGGAACGGGTTAATAATTGTGGGTTATTCCTGATGATACAACTTGATCTGATATGTTGGTTTGTATCATCTCAACATTCCATTCAGTTTATAATATTTACACTAGTATCTGGTTAACTTCTTAAATGGTGAAAACGGCATAGCTCTGCTAAATAGGCTAAGCTAAATTATGTAGAAGGAATATAAGATGTCACTTCAATTTGTTTCAGATTTGCCAAGCCATATGAACTTAACTCATTGCCTATGTTATGTTTTCAAAAGTATTTGTCTTCAGACTCTGTACTATCTCCACTGTGGTGACAGTGTATTAACACAAGTGAGTATTCGTTCATTGTCCTGTAGTCTAGCTCTGTCTTACAAGCAGGGGAAAAGTTCTGTAACAGGCTTGGCACTGGAGCAGTAGAAGGAAGCCATGTAAGTGATTTATAGGAGAAAATGTCTAAACTGCCTTGGGTTTTGTTGTTCCAAGCCTACAATAGCGTAATATTCACAGCAATGGTAGTGGCAAGAGGCTGTTCCTATATAGTAGCCTTCCCACATTAAAAAGATGTAAGCTTTTCAGGTCAAAAGAAGGTACTGAACATACAAGTTCCTAGGTTTTAGGTTCTTTTGCGATTTTAAGTTATTCTTAATAAAAGTTGATAGAAATTCCCTGTCATATGTGAAGACTTCATCACTCCCTAAAATCGTTATACGATAAATGCCAACCTACTGTCTCTCAAATGGTTAGGAAGCAGTACTGCCAGAATCTTGTCAGTCTTTGAGGCGTCTAGTCTTTTAAGTATTTGACCAGTGGGACTAAAACAAAGCTGTAAATCATCATGCTATTTAGAACACTCTTAGTGCTATATATATTTTTTTTTCAAGGTGTATGTCCAAAGAAGGAATTTAGAACTTTCATCAGTACTAGTACAATCGGTGACGCTTAATATGTATTTTCTAGCCTGTGAAGCATTACTGATACGAGCATTCCAAATTAGTTTAATATAACAGTAGGTGGGTGGGTTTCTTGTCATGCACAAGGTTTCCAGTTTAGAGGAAAAAGATGGGAATTTCAGCTAAAACAAGCTGTCGTTCAGTCACTAAGGTTACTCAAATGCATGTGAAAGAAAAGCTTTGAAGTTTGATAGCCAGCCCACTTAAAGGGAATATAGTTTGCATTATATAGTGCGATTTGTGTTTTTTTTAAGCATTTAAAAAATCAGGAGCCTGCAATAGCAGTAGTAGAAACAAATAAATATACAGATGCAAGCAAAAGCAAGACGTGCAGTGTTAAACCTGATGGGCTTCATGTGTTGTCTAATAATAGAAGAAATTTGAGACAGATCTTAACTCTTCTATGTTTTTTTTCCTAGTCTTCTGGCTCAAAGTACTTTGAAAGCTACTTTAAGTGATGGGCTGGAGACAGTCATGGTATAGGGATATACTACTGTTGCTGTGGCCGTTCTGTCCAGTTGACAGAATGGTTTTAATTACCAGGTAGTGTGTACTAGGAAACTTCTAAAGTCTTGGAAACGTTTTTGGAGATTCTTCAACTCAATATAATGCTGTTCCAAGTAAAGAAGGGCTGGCTTAATCTAAAACGTGGCCTTTTCCACCACAATTTAGCAGAAAAACTTGAGCAGTATAGTAAAAATGTATTAAAATCAGCACAAGAAAATTCAAGTACTGTGCTAACTTGACAGGTCAATAGCCCTCCCTCTCTGTGCTGAGTCTGAATACACTTGTGAGGCCTTTATTGTGTACAACATAGGAAAAACTAAGCAATGAAATTACTGTGTAGGTTTAACTGTACTGTCCTCATACTTTCGGAATGCTTTACTGCAACTGAATGAGAAATTTTTAACAAGTGGAAGAAATAGGTCAGGCCTGTGACACATCAGAAGTAAAGGATTGTGTTCATGATTAAAAAAAAGTTCCCGTTCAGGGTTTTTTTGAAAACTTACCTGTTGAAATCTTTCTGCGATATGATACCATTCTTTTGCACCTTGCTTGTGGAAGCAGTGTTTTTAGTGAGATGGAAATCTTGCTTTTTTTGCACCTAGTTGAAGGTTCTTGAATTTAACAATTCTCTGATAATATTAACAGTTAAGGAAAGGGAAGGAAGAAATAATGCATATAGTATGTCTTCCAAATTTTATAGAAAGAACATGTACAGTGAGGATTGGCATAATGAAGAGTTAGTATTTTATACTAAATACTGTTACAGCATTGTGCGGTTGTGCACGATGTGTGACGGTTAACAGCATTGTGCAATTACATAAATAGTGGTGATAATCCTTAGTATCCAAGTTTAAGATAGCAAAGCTTATTAATTGTCTAATTAACTGTAATATAAGGCATAGTTCTCTCTTGTAGCTTTGCATAGTGCTTAGCACAACAGCATCATATGTTATTTAAAAACAGTTCAATATATTTGAAATCTAAAATTACCTTTAAAAATAGACACCCAGCAGATATTTCCAGTTACTCGGGAAGAACAGAATGTGGCATGAAATATTTAAAGTTGTAGTTCAGGGATTTCTCCAGCAATTCATTCTCTGTTACTGCTTCATAGAAAGCTAAAGGCAGGTGTGGTTGTGTGTAGGGAGGTGTAAAGGACATAATTGCATATCTCTAATATCAACGTAAAGCTTCTTAAAAATTAACACGAAGTACTTTTTTTGTAGTTAGTGTCCTACAAACCAGAAATGAGTAAAGAGTACACTTTTATTGAATAGATTAATATGTTTTTTCTTTTTGGAAGTACTTTTACACTGTGCTTTTAAAGGAACAACAGAGCTGCTGGAAAGATAAGAATTCCAGTAGTACGTCTTAGACTTCAAAATTTACAGCCAAAAGAAAATCTTAAAACAAGCTTTTGGATTTGTCTTGTTATGTATTTTAGACGAGTCTTTTAAAGATACATATAAAATTAGCTATGTCTAATGCTTATGCAGAGACTTGCAGATTGGCAGCCTGTAGATCCACTGAAGGATCAGTCTGTATTTAGCATCAGAACTGGTTTTAGCCTGGAGACAATACTTTTTCAAAATGCAGTCATAGCCTTAAGCCAGGCCACTTCCAATTGTCTGGTGTAGAAACATGCCCACCTAACTTAGAGATAACTGAATTAACTATTGCTTAAAACTTTTTAATTCCTGTGATGTGCTTCTCAAACTGTTGTAATGTATTTTGTGTTAATGGCAGTAAGGACTGCCTAGTAGAGGCAAAATTTTACCTAGTATCTAGGTGGAAGTCTTGCGTACTGTCACACTGACTTGCTGACTGCTGCTGATGTTCAGTTTGTTATGATGATCAGCAGGTGTGACTCTTTTCTGTCTTCAGCTTATGAAGCAGCTGTGATTCAATGCTTGATACTATACTGACTACTTATATATGGCTTTGATATTTATGACTTGTATCCAATGGCTATCTCCAGAAAAACCTGTGAAGTGTATATTTCAAAACTACAGGTTGAGAGAGAAAGTTTTGTTACGTGTATTCATGTTCTTTTTTGGGTTGTGTGTGTATTCCCATTTGCAGGAGGAATATGGTGCCATTAAAGCTATAAAACTTAGTCTGCCAGAGCTACATAAGTGTCCACTAAATGACACTCATTGCTGACATCTCTGAATGAGAGGCTTTTTCTTTTTCTTCTACTCAAAAAAAAAAAAAAGTGTAATTTCATGTTGATTTAGTGCAAACTTAAACTGTCACCAAGAATGTTGATCCTCTTCTGCCAAACTTTGTAATAGATCTAGCAGTTGAGAGGATGTGGGGACGTTTGATTCTTTTGGCTGATACATCAAGAAGCTAACCCTACAAATAAAAAACAAAAGAATTTTCCACTGATTAATTGAATCAGCTGGTTCTGTGTCCAGTCAATAAATCCAATTTGAGTTGGAGGGAGGGAAAAAAAATTCTGCAACAGGGGTATAAGAACTCTTCTAGCCACTTGATTTTTTTTTTTATTTTTTTTTTTTAAGAAGCTTAGCTGTACTCTAAAACCATATCCATAAGCAGAGACAGCAAGAGTCCCAGCAGAGGTTAATCTTTACACTAGTTTAAATTTAATTTGGTTTTTGTTTACAGAAAAGAGTGAAAACCAATGTCAGTGGCCAGTAACAAGCTCAAAATGTACACTTGTCAAAGCAAATATTCGTTTGCTCTATTTAATATTTTGCAGGGGCACAACTTCTCTTAAACTGTAGCAGTATAAGCACTCTAACTAAAACTCAGCTGTTCTTCCATCTTGCCATAAGAATACAAATTGGGGAGGCACAAAAGGGCAAGTCAGCTAAGTTAAACTATCTTAAGACTGTCAGTGGACAGACCTCTGCAAAAAGTCAAAGCCTTTTGCCAATGTGTCCTGTTTGTCACTGTTTTTATCCAGGCCATTTTGCTATGGGTCTTTTTGGCTTATCTGACAGTGAGGCCTTCGCTTCCAAAGTTTCAAGTTCTTTTCTGAATTTTTTTACTTAACAAATATACTTCTTTTTCTTTTTTTAAAACGTTCAATCTTGTTAGCACAGGATATGTTTTGGCTGCGCAGACTATATTTGTAATTATTTTTTCATCAGAGGAATTTGGTTCAGCTCAGCTCCCACTGTTGCCACCTTGCCCAACTGGTGAAACTATAAACAGGTGTTTGAAAGCATCTAGAAATGTCTACTAATAAAATTATCTGGTGGTCTAGAATTTGAATACAACTCTGAATTAGTCTGTAGATAGGTTCCTATGGGGTTTAAGGAAAAATATTTGTGCTTGTTATGCTTTAGGGATAAGAAATAGAGATACTACTTTTTCAGTGGTCTCTGCAATTTGTGTTACTCCACTTCATGAGAAGAAAAAGAGGCAATTTTGATACTCTCTTAGATGCTGAGATGCCAGCCATTAGTGACAGTAGGGGACACAAATGCGATGCAAAATGCTTTCTTTAGAAGAGTTTCTGGGACAATGTGCTATATCCCTTCTACAAGTGTGAATGCATCAAGGCAGCTTTCAGAGAAAAATTGGTGGTTTTTATTGCTTCTATGAACTTTATTGAACAAACCTTAACTTCAGAAAGCCATTTGCTGTTAGTGCTGGGTTATTCTGCTTTCTTTGCCTCCCCTCTGCCCCTTCTCACTCTGTGCTTAAAATGATCAGTGTGTCCTGATATAAGGATCAAATTGGAAGCAGGTTATATGATACTAGTTAGTACTTACTAAAATTGAGTGACTATCTCTACCAATGTAACACTTGAAATTATTCTCTTGTCATAAATGTGGGAACTTTGCATCTGAGAGACTGGATCATTCACATTTTTGGGGGAGGTCCACTTCAGAGAGTCTGATCAAAAAGAAACTTGCCCAAATTGATCCTTATAACATAATTTCTATGTACTCCAAGCGATGGTTTTGTAGAGTTGCTTCTTCTGCATAATAAAGAATGATGGAAGGTATTTCTGCATATTTTGAGGTAGCATAGAACTGACCACCGAACTAGAAGGATCTGCTGTGGTCTGCCTGTGCTCTTAAGTATTTTCCTGCCCTTTGCAGCAGAAGCAGCTGAGTTAAGAGGCTAGGCCATGTTTCTGGTGGTTTTAAGCCTTGATCTCTTAATGACCATAATAAACCAATTTTGTTTTGTTACAGAGATCTGGTCTTGCACAGTGTGCAGGAAGATTGGGGAAACTTACTCCCTTGCTTAAAGTTGTCATGTGCATGTTCTGCACTGTGCAATTTGACTCTTTCATCAAGTCAAGTTGTTCAGTACAGATAGATATTCCAGTGTGCTGAAGCGAACAGTGCTCTGTGTCCACGTCCAAAACTAAGAGTTATCAACAGAAGACAATGTTTTACCATCTGTTCTTTTTTTATTTTCTTTAGGGAAGAAACTTACTAGTGCACTAGGAAGTAGGATTAGGATAAAAGGACTATTTTATAATTTCTGATTCTATATAAAGGTTGGTCAGCCAAAGTCCACTTTAATAATATGCAGAAATATCCCATTGATCTGATGTAACATTATTTGGGTACATAGCAAGATGGGATATGTTCACATAGGGGTGTGGGGTTGGAGGGTAAAAAATTTACAATCTTACTGTCTTTCTTTCTTGTTTAAACTAACCTTTACCACTGTAACCTGTACATTCCATGCCTTGGACTGTAGGATGATGAAAACAATAACACGTCTTCATAAGGCCATGACGTTATTAGAATACTTTACCAGCAAATCTTGGATCTGGAATACTGAGAATATGACTATGCTAATGAACCAGCTACACCCTGAAGACAAAAAGGCAAGTAGCTGTGTGATGTGAGTGTGAAGACTGAAAGTGAACTATAAGCTCATTTATTTCTTACAATTTTAAAAACTCAGATTCCATTTTGCATTTGGAACAGTTTTGTCTTTTTTAAGATTTCTTTCCTGTTCAAGGATTTTCCAGAATCTAGTTCTATAGGTAAGTAGAAGAAAAGCTGCTGGACTTCTGAATAAACTGGCTAAAAGTAGGAAATAGAACAGCTTTTGGTGATTCTTGTGTGGAGAGGATTTCTAACCCTTTCCCCTTCTCGCTTCCCCCCAGCATCTTGAGTTCCGGAAAAGTTTTAAAAAACAAAACCAAAACAACCCCACAGCTTTGGACTGTTAGTATTTTCAAAGAGATAAATTATCAATAAGATGTGCATACATCAATAAAGAACTAATTGAAATAACGGTTGAAACTTTACTTTCTTTACTTTTACATTCTTGCTATGAAGATATATTATGGAAAATAAAGTTTAACTGAGAGATTCTGATAACTTACCAATACTAGAAGACTGTTTAGCATGTATGTATTTTATATCATGACAAGAACTACAGGCTGACTTCTAACTTGCAAACAACACTAAATTACAGAGACTTACTGTGAGAGATTTTCTTCAGAACTACAATGGGTCTATATTTCAACATACATTATAACATACCTGCCATGCTGTTAAGTAGCTTATTTGGAAGCATGGACTTGGGCATTTAATGTTTGTATGACAGCTTTTAAAGCTCCCTACAGTTTTACTGCACAAAACTATTTGCTTGGGATCTTATAATGATCTTGCTTTTTCTTCTACCTGGAAAGAAAATTGTCAGAGTTAAAAACCTGCTAGGAAAATCTTGGTATTTATTGGGAGTTAAACAGCTGATACTGTTGAATCTTGAGATGAAGCAATCAATACATGAATGAAAAAATTGCATTGTGAATATACCATAGGAATTTCCTCTAGTGAGGAATATGCTCACATGGTTCTTAAAATGTAGCTGTACAACTATAAGCACAGCGAAAAGAACTCTGCATTTATCAAATAGTGAACTTGGCACAAAGCAGTGTTTATTGCATAGCATATTAGAATTATTTTGCTTAAAAGGAAACAACATAATAGGAAGTAGTTATTTCTAGAGTGCAATTCCTTACAGACAGGTGAAATGGGAAAGCAGTACACTTGGAAGTGGAGGGAAGAATATTACTGCTGAGGAGGAAAAATACGGCATGAAATGGTTGAAATTTGGAAGAGATGGTGTAAGAAGTTGGTAGTTGAGTCAGAAATGGGATCTAAATCTAGACCGTTCTTATGATTAAGGACAAGATAATTCCAGTTTGTCTTTGCAAGAATGTTACCTGGTGTAAAGGCATTTATTCTTTAGATTATTATATATAGCAGGTGAATTCAACTAACAGTGAAAGCTTTCATTTTATGCAGACGTTTAATTTTGATGTTCGACAACTACATTGGGCAGAATACATGGAAGATTACTGCATGGGAACAAAGAAATACGTGCTGAATGAAGAAATGTCTGGTGTACCTGCAGCTAGGAAACACTTGAATAAGTAAGTATAAATTTATATTTTCCTCTGTTTATATTTTCTGTGTTTTCCTGTCCTTGTCAAGTTTTGCTTTGCCATGTTATGACTTAATTGTTCTTGATAGCACTTGTTTAGGTCCTCCAGACTTCTGTTCCAGTCCAGTAGACTGGAATGTTTTCTGAAGAAGTCAGATGCCCTCTTTGTTGTTCTGTTTCACAGAATCGCAGAATGGTAGGGGTTGGAGGGGACCTCTGGAGATCATCTAGTCCAACCCCCCTGCCAGANTGTAGCCCTTCGCTGGACTGTCTCCGGTAGTTTTTTCCTTGTTTTTCTTGAACTGGGGAGCTGAGTACTAGATACAGTACTCCAGATGTGGCCTCACCAGGGCAGAGTAGAGGGGGAAGATGGCCTCCCTCGGCCTGCTGGCCATGCTTTTTTTTAATGCACCGCAGGAGATCATTGGCCTTCTTGGTCACAAGGGCATATTCCTGCCTCATGGTCAGCTTGTTGTCCACCAAGACTCCCAGGTCCCTCTCGACACAGCAGGTCAACCCCCAACCTGTACTGGTGTATGGGGTTATTCCTCCCCAGGGGCAGCACCCTACACTTGCCCTTGTTGAATTTCATAAGGTTTCTCTCTGCCCGACTCTCCAGCCTGTCCAGGTCTCTCTGTATGGCGGCACAGCCTTCTGGTGTGTCTGCCACCCCCACCCCCCACAGGCTTTGTGTCATCAGCGAACTTGCTGAGGGTGCACTCTATCCCCTCATCCAGGTCATTGATGAATATATTTGTTGCTCCTGAGTTGCTGTCAGTATTAGTAATTACAGTATTAGTCTGGGATTATGCTTGTAGCTCTGATCACTAGTGTATACTGTAATCTAGGTTTCTGATTTTACCCAAGTATCTTTTGGAAGGTGAAAAAGTACACAGTAACACAAGGTCAGAATGGCTTATGCAGTTCAGGAGGTTTAATAGAACAATAGCAGGTGAGTAAACAGGCACGGACTCTCCACCTCAGAGGAGGAAGCTTTGATGTTGGTGCTCTAAAATGATGTGCCTTAGCCTTGTATCTGTGGCTTAACTCCCCCAGTTTGAATGCATTGTTACTGTCTCGGTAATTTTTACTGAGAATTTTACTGTCTCTGTTGCCCTTGTTTTGTTCTTGGCTGATTCATAAAGACAGTTGTAGACTTCTTGATTTGTCTCTCCAAAGAGTGAAATAAAAGTGATTCATCTTGTTCTGCACTACTGCTTCACATCTGCTCTCCTGATGGCACAAAGAGAAGCGGTCTAGGTCATAACTTGGGTCATTCTTCTAAAGACAGGGATTTGCAGCTGTAGAGTGGATTGGCATATGTTACTGTCTCAGATGTACTTTTGAAAGATGGTAATCCTTGATAATGGGATAGCTGAAGGGGTGTCCCTTTGATTTTTTTTTGTTTTTTATTTAATTTAGATGCTCTTAACAAATGCATAGAATCTTAATACAGTTGCCATTCTCTGTACAAAGGATCGTAGCAAAAATAACATGGGAAGTAGTCTTGTATTGGAGCAGCATCTGGTTTCCCCCAGCTCTCAGTTTATAAGTGGATTATTTTGCAAGAGGTTTAGGTTCTAACATAAATTTACTGTGAAGTATTAAGTTGGTCTTTCTTGTTACTATCTAGCTTTTCACTCTAACTAATCTGAACTTGGAGTCCGCTGCTTCAATACTAACCAGATATGGCAGCCTAGGGGACCTGGCTTCTCTAGCAAATTACTGAGTAGAATTTTTCCTCAAATAGAAAAGTGGGCTTTACAGAAATTTAGACTATTTTTTCTACAAATATGGTATGTAGAGGAAGGTCTGGCTGTAATAGCACCCAGCCTATCTGTAAAACAAGGTAAGGGTAGTGAGTATTTCCTTAAAAAGAGCTGCCTTTAAAATGCAAATTGTCATGACCTACTGAACCAAAGGGACTGCTCTGTTTCTAAGAAATCTGAACAAATTCTAGTTGCTGTTTGTCTTGAAGCTTCCATCTTTACATGTGAGAAGATGGATAAAAGTAACAGTTGCTCTGAAAGGGCACTTAATTTCTCCTAATATTTAAATACAGTTCCCTGAGAAGGAATGAGTTCAGAATTGCGGTGAAGACTCTGGGCTCTGTGTCTGGAAAATCCCGTGATGTTTGGGTTTTTCCTGTCAGCAGCAATTGGAGTTACTTTTACATATATATGAACTTTTAAATACATGGAGGGGAGGAGGGGAGTTCATAGTGTTAAATATTTCCTTGGTTTGGGGCTGGATGGCAGCCTTCTATGGGTGTGTGCGTGACCTTGGCTTTAAGAGGTTTTTATCAAGCAGCTATGAAGCAGAAGTTAGCTACAGGGCATCAGCTTACTTCCATCACTCAATACTACTCATAGTGTATCTGGAGGTGAATAGATGAACAAATTAAATTCCACATTAGAAGTTAAGTTTTAGAGTGTTTCTTTTTTCCTGTAAGTCTTGGTACCTTGGTTCTTAATTATTTCCCTTTTCTTTTTTTCCCCTATAGGTTAAGGAATATACGCTATGGCTTCAATACAGTTCTTGTGATCCTGATCTGGCGTATCTTTATTGCAAGATCACAAATGGCGAGAAATATCTGGTACTTTGTGGTTAGTCTGTGTTACAAGTTCCTCTCCTACTTCAGAGCCTCCAGTACTATGAGATACTGAAGAAAAGAATTTAGCATTAGGACATCTATGCATATGGAGATCTAACTGCACAAAGCCTGTAACATGTAGTCATCTCACACTTTGTAAAAGCATAATTTCATCTTAAATTGGAGTGCGAAATACACGGTATGGTATATGTAATGTTAGTTGTGTATCTTCCTGGAAACAGAAAAAATAAAATGGTCAAGTGCCAGGTTGAATTGGCATTAGACAAGCATTTAAATAACTTTAACTCTTTGACCTGGGGAAAACATTTTAGACCACTGACCAGCATAACTGTGCAATTTGGAACGTGTTTGATTGAAATCTGCCTTAACACAACTTTTTTTTTTTCTTTTAAGTATTACTCCACATAGAGCAAGATAAATATTGACTTAGTAGTTACTAGTTGCTGTAGACCTATTTATTTGAAATTCTTCTAAATTACAAAGGGTTTTGCAAGTTGCAAAAGTGTATAAATGATGGTGGATCTCCTGAAAAAAATTATTTGAGGACTTTTGTAATTTGTCTTTACTTTTTGCCACTTCTTCCCTTCTTTTCAAAGTAGGGATGCAACAATGGTGCCTACTTTGCTTTAAAAAAAAAAAGGGGGGGGGGGAACCCAAACCAACCTTCCTTAATTACTGAAAGGCCTTTTGTCCGATCTGGTCTTCAGAATGCACGTAGTGATTCAGTTCTATGCTCAAAACTGGCTGCATCCAACTTGCACTTCTGTCAGTATGAACAATTTGCTTGTCTGAAAGCAGAATTGATTCTATCATTGAGTGATAAAAGGAAAAGTAACCGTGAGGGAGGCAAAAATAAAGTCATTGACTGTCCTCTTTTTTTAATGATTTTTATTGGGAACACAGAGCCAGCACTTGATTGTTACACTTCTGACTTCAAAAGGTAAATGTATTTGAAAGGAATTTATTATGCTCAGTAGCTATTTATATTACTGGTAATAGTAGTTGGACAAATTATATAGACTTTCATTAAGAGATATACCTGTTATTAAATTTTAAGCAATGTTAGCAAATACTCCATGAATTAATGTTGGGTTTTTTTTTTAAAAAAAAAATCTCCAAGCTATGAAATTTGATGCATGGACAACACCAATGCGTAAGCACACTTTCTCATCCCTGCCCCAATAAAATCTCTCATTTCACTGGGCAAGCAGAGCAAGGTGCACCTTGCTTCAAAATGAAAGTATGTTAACAATTCTTCCATCTATCTTTTAACTTAAATTATTAGGTTTAAGTCTGAAGAAATCTTCCCCTCCCCCCCCGCATGTTACTTTGTTTCTGTAGGGAAAATATTTGGAAAAATAGCAAGTTGTGAGAAAAGACTGAAACCTTGTTTAAGGCAATACGTGAAGATCCCTTTAGATTTTGATTGCACAGAATTCTGAGTACACTGTAATTGTCCTCTAATTGATACACTGACCAACACCCTGGCCCAGTGTTTGTTCATTAAAATCAGTTTACACTGACAAATATGTTCTTGAATCTGCTTGGAAAGGCAAATAATGATTTAATTACAGAAGATCTACATTATACTTGCCCTTGGTAGTTTTTTGTCCTATTGGAATTAAGTATGTAAAGAACTTATTTTGCTATTCGTGTGAAAACTCTTACTTTAAGGGGAACACCTTTCTTGCAGGTGTATATCTCATTTTGAAAAGATAATGGCTTCCTTGTTGAAGCTAAATATTCTATAGTAAGTAGTTAAGATGTAATTCCTTTTTAAAATTACCTATGTATATATAAAGCTAGTGATGAAAAGCCCAAATGGTCTAGGACCACACCTTGTGTGAGAGACCTCTGACTGTGGCTGAAAATAAATTATGGCTTCTGTGATTGAAGGTGTTACACTTTAACAAATACATTAGGTTTATTACATTTTTAGTTGCCTCCCCAAGTATCTTACTAGACCTGAAAGTATGCTTAAGCATTCCTGCATTGCAGACTTTTTTTTTTTTTCAGAGGTGCCTACTATCCAATGACACCCCTTGTCCCATGTTGGCATGTGGCTGAAGTTTGCAAAACACAAATACATCATATTCTGGAAATGATTCTGTGAAGCAACTCACTTAATTTTGGTTGTTTATAACTATTATACGTGAGACTTTTAATGTTGCTTTGTTAATACTGAGAACTATGAAGCCAATGAACTGGTTATTTCTGGTCCAAAACACTGCTTAGAAATCCATTCTTTTGAATAAATGATGAAGAAAAGGATTACTTTAAACATAAGGATATTTAACCTCTACTCTTAAACACTTGCCAATTTAGAAATCCAAATTTTTTCCTCTTTGGAGACCATGGTTCTGTGCACTATTGGTATCTTACACAAATTCATCAGTCATCCTATTTAACTGACAATACCTTCAGTGTCACGTTTATTACATTAGTTTTGTCACTTCCTGTGGTCAGTCTGTGAAATCTATCTGAAACTACTGGGTTTTTTTCCATATCAGAACCCTGTTCTCTTGCAGTTCGTCATACCAGTGTCTGCACATAACAGATGTGGATCAAAAATAAACTGAAACAGTATTTTGATACACTAAGCTAGACTTCCTGTACTGACTAGCAAGTTACAGGAGGTATTCCAATTGGTTAGATAGGAAGAAGAGCAGGCTGCAACAACATGATCACTTAACAGTTACTGGTATTTAAATTTGGGACCAGGAAAAAAATTACATTTTCCTGTAATGTTTTTCTCTGCTGTAGGAACAGATGTTTGGAAACAAATGCTAAATCTGTGAGCTTTTATAAGACATAAACAGAAATATTGGGTGCCTTTGTTTGTAAACCAAAAATAAACAAATCCCTTGAAAGCGTCGTTACAGTGTTTATTGTATTTTTGCATGTTTTTAGCCTGATATATGGAAAACAAGTAGATAGTATAAATGCTATCTTAACATACATGAAGGTGCTCTTTCCTTTGTGAGAACTTTGAAAACCAAGTTAATGACTAATACTGCATTTTAAAAAACGAACAGAAAAACCTTCACAATCCCAAAACAAAGAAGCCAACAATCCCTACCACCACTGTCTAAACATTCATGGGGTGATATCAAAACACGTGGCGAGGTATGCTTGGTCATGGTGACTTCCTTGTATGTCAGCTAGTTTTCTCCTCACTGTTATTGCCTGCTCACTTGCAGTATTAGTTTCAAATTTACATAAATAGATGGGTGCTTTTTCATAGGGTTTAAAAGAGTCCTGTGATTTTGTAATAGCTTTTGGATTAACTTTTCAAGGAATTGCAAGCAACTACAGCTATTTATAGCATCTACATTTTGTGGGGAGGGAGGAAAAGGTAGCATTCAGTTAGTGCATCACCAAAATGGCTTGATATTTTGGTTTTTAAACTTAATTTCTTGGAAGCTTTCGTGGATTCGTCCTCCTTTTATTAAAAGCACAGTTCTAGAGATGGTGCGTGATCTGTAGGCTGTGTTTTGGGGTCTGCCAACTCTAAAGAATAACCTTTCCTTTGCTTGACTTTAAGACTTAAAACTATGAAAGAGATGGTTTTTGTTGCTCTCTTTAGCTGATTCAAAATGGAAAGCAAGAAACAAACAAAACCAGCATCCCTTATGTGTCTCACGCTGTTAAACATTTTGCCCTTTTGTCATAGTACAGTATTGTACTATGTACATATATGAACAACAGCCATACGTTGTTCAAAAACAAAGAACAGGTTTGTAGAGGTAACCTGGATCTCGGAAGTACCCTGCACAGAGCTAGGAAGTATAACTTTTATAGTATTTTTACATATTTCATGACCTGCTGAGCAGATTTTAAAACA
Source organism: Rynchops niger (assembly GCA_013400035.1). Taxonomy (NCBI): domain Eukaryota; kingdom Metazoa; phylum Chordata; class Aves; order Charadriiformes; family Laridae; genus Rynchops; species Rynchops niger. Next base: position 204,235 of record VXBH01007621.1, on the reverse strand, counting down.
GAAGTGAAGAAAAGTCACCAAAGAGTGGCTACTCTGGAGAAATAGAAGTGAATTGCTTTGAAGTATATTCTTGCTGTCTGACAATCTTTTTGTGCTGAAGTATGTGTATTTCATTTTGTCTAGGCTGGGGCCATTCACTGTGTATTGGAGTAAATCTCTAGAAACTGTGAAATAGTTCCAGTGGAGCTGATAGGAATTGTCTGCTCTTATTCTTAGTATGTGCTGTAACACCATAAATTTAGAAGCGAAGGTTGACGGGTCTCACTTACCACTTTAAGTTCTAGGTTTTCATGCTCTCTTCTAGAGTATTCTTCAGAGCTTCTGCAGATGACTCTGTCCTCCTTTCTGTCTGCGGGTGACTGCAAGTTAAAGGTTACTGAACTGAACTGTGAGCTGCTGCTTTGCCATCTTGAACTAAATTTAACCCTGCTTCCACTTTCAAGATATTTATAAATGCTTTCCTCCTTAATGTTATCTTGGTACTTTTCTTCAGTGCAGAGTTGACATTCACTTTGGCTTTCCCTGCTCTGCAACAAATATGACTCACCGGTAGATAATTAGTAATTATGCAACTGTCTCTTCTGGAATATGGAACAATGACAGCTTTGAGCAGCTTTATTCTTACTACGAGAAGCAGGAGAAACCGTGACTAATTGGTGAAAGCAAAAGTTCCAACACATTAATGCACTGAATAAAATTGGAATGCTTAGAGCCATGGGCTCTAGGTAGGGTGAATGGGACTTTTTTAACTCTTAATTCAGTTATATCCAGTAACCGCAAGTGTAGTGATTATTACCAAGAGCCTTTCATTTCATTCTAACTTAATTGTTATACCTTTCAGGATGGTAATTCTGTAGCCATTATCACTTCTGAAAAATTAATATCCTGAACACATAGAAGCAAGGCCTCTTTTGATTCTTTATGCGTGTATAAAAAAAAAAAAAAAGTATGAACTTAGTGTAAGATTCTTTGAAAGGAAAAAATTAAAAACACCACTTGGTTAAAACTTTCTGGGATGTAGAAAGAGTGTCAAATCTTAAATTGCCCTTGCCTCATATGGTAGGAGTTTCCACAACATCCTCTGTGGGTGCCCTGTCTCTACTGTAGAAACAGCGATTCAGTGTACTGCCAGGAGTGTCAGAAAGTAGTTGTGGTATTCTCATTTCAATCAACAAACATCTGATTTACCACTTAAGTGAAAATAATTCAGTACTTAGCCACTGTTAACTTTTATATATCATGTCGGCCTTAATTCAGCTTCAAGACAGCATCATATAGTTGAATATTTTCATCCTTATGAAACTCGATATCTCATCCTTTCCTTCATTCCTGATAAAATTATCCCAGAACTGCATGTCTAGGGACACAAATAGTTGCGCTTACTGTTTTAGGTACCTAACTTGGATGGAATTCAAGAATCTAAAGTTAGGAGGCTTGATTTTCCTCTATTATACAGTTTTCTTGGTATGATTCAGAATCATAAGGCAAATGCTTAAAATAAGCAGGGACTTCTCAAAAGCAGTCACATTGTGGGGTGGGGAGAGAAAGACCTGTGGAAATGAAAGGAAATGGTTAAATTATGGGAGCAGGCTGAGTATTGTTAATATTTGTTCTTAGCATGTGTGTGGAATTGGGGCTGTGTTGACACTGTATTGTGTCACATGGTTCATGTTCTGCGTTGTATAGAAAACTTATGGTCCAAACAGATAAATCAGACAAGAAGTTAATTTGAGTCTAAGTGACCAAGTCTGTCATCGAGCACTTACTGGTTAATGTACTCTCCTAGGACAGTGCTTATTCAAGTTAAAAATCCAGTTTGGAGAGGGACAGCAGCTAAAGGTATGTTTGGAATATCGCTGACAGTGTATGAAAGTTTGTGAGCTCTGTGGAAGATGTTTCCTTTCCAATTTACAGGATAGAACTCTTATTGGAAGTTAAGTTATTTACATGGCATAAAGCGAAGCAGTGACCCCCACAAATACACGTTAGTCACTCCTATGAACAGGCTTTTAGTCTGTTCAGATGGGCTTAAAAAATTTCTTGTACTTCAAGGAGGTAACTAAATTTGAACAAATTGTATAGGCTAGAACAAGAGGACTTGATAGCTACTCTAAGTCCTTGGCAGGAAGAATGGAGAAATTTGTTGATCCACTTGCCATGCTGTACAATTTCTTGCTTCGTGTTCCTTCGAGGACTTCTTATTTGATGTGCTTAGTTTTGAAGTCGTACTTAAATTAATAGTTCAATATAATTATCCAGTTCTGTGAAGTTACTTTTACGTTGAGAGACACTAGTTGGTTTTTGTTTGCCTGTATCTTTCAAATCCATCTTACCTTTCCTGTTTCATAAAGGCTCTCCCAGTTTAGGTCAGGGACCTGCTACTTGTTGCGTAAAGCACACAGCACGTGCTTTCAGTATCTTATGCCTCGTAACTAGGGTTGGGATTCAAGTCTACTTCAGGCTGGAGCGGCACAGTCCTCCTGAAACTGTTGAGCTTTCACTAACTGAATTAATAACGTAAGCTATTCTGACTGCTAATGCAACCTTCTCCATGCCTGCAAGAGCAAGAGCTCTCTTCCAAATACGACAGTGGAGGACCCATAAACTGGTTTCCCCCAGGCATTCGGTTTATTTGCTGGCAGACCTCTTGTCTATAATCAGCTACTTAACACAATCTAATGTAAGACTCATAATTATCACCTTTTTGCTCTGTATCATGTTGCAAGAGTGACAATCGAGTCGGCTGCTTCCATGTTTGGGTCTTAGGTTTAATCTCCTCTTGCTGAAGGTGCTCTTCTAAAAGGAAAGACAGAGCTCTGGATTTAACTGTGCTTCAGTAAGATCTGGTATGTTTGGAGTCTTTTATGTCGGGTTAGTTTGCACCAAGCAAATAAACTCGTGAAAACTGGTGGCTCCTTTGTTTGCCTCCCCCACTCAGATGCTACCGCTGGTTCCTCTGCTCTTGCCACCCGCTCAGCTGGCCGTAGTTGTAGCGCTCGGTCTCTTGAGACGGGATGATTGTATGCTTTTGGTTGTAAACACTGTATTAATGCCAGGCACCGTAGAAATCAGGGAAATGGCTGCTTTTTTTAAGAATATTAAATTCTGATTCTTGGAAACAAATGAAAGGCTTCTAATTCTCTTGTGACAACACGTATCAATCTAAATTATGCACTTACAAGGTTACTCAGCAGAGCATGTTTTAGTAATTTTCAATCCATGTGTGTGGTTTTAAGCCACAACTAATCTTTCCTTGTCAGTGACACCTGTGGTTTTCCTCTCTTAAATATTTGATTTGGAAAGAAAAACATGCGAGGTAACTTCCACTCTTTGTGACTCTAATTTAAAACCAAGTCTATCCATTTTTAATAGGAATGTGCTGCACTTCGCCTAGGAAGTCACCTTCCGGATGAATTAGCTACTTCTGTGCTTGTTTCCGCATTCCATGCGGTTTGTGCATTTCAGAGCAAATAGGTGCTTAGCACCTGGGTATGAGGTCAAAGAGCATGAAACGTGACTTAAAATTCTACAGAACGTTAGGTGGCTGAAGATATTTTAGGAACTTACGCTTCAATAGTTTTCTGTGAAGGCTTTCCTTGTAGCAATCCTCTCTGGTTGAGAGACAGAGAGAGAACAGTTTCATTTTTTTTAAAACATTAAATGGTCTCAATTTTATGTCAGTCTCTGCTATTATTGTAGAGAAAGAGGAAAGTACCGATATGAGTTAAACCACTGGTGGGAAATCCTACTTATGCCTGAATTAATGAGTTAAAATGTTTTTCTGATAAAAAGAAAGTACTGGGAAAACTCAGAGCTACAGAATATAGAGGCAGTTGGTGCTTTTTTTTTCTTCAAGGTTATTTGATAGGTAGTAGCACAACCTTTACTTCCAATCAGAACTTTACTGTAACTTTTGTAAGCAAAAAGTGCTAAGACCAGAAAGCAAGTGCAAACAAATCAGCCCATCCTTCTTGGCACTTCTTTCTTTCTCTGTTTTAGAATTAAATGCAATCTTCTCTCTTTAGTCATTCTGCTATAAACTCTTGGGTTTTGTGCTTCTTGTTTGTCTTTTGTTGAAATGTCAGGAGTTACTACCCCGTGTGCCAGCAGTGATCCGTGCAGCTGGCACAGAAGCTGAATGAGGGATCTGGAAACAGATGCTCCCTTCACTCATGGTGGCTTTACAGGTGCTTGGCATGCAGGTTTAGTAATTAACCGTTTTATGTCAGGCATCTTTGAGTTGGATGGGTGGTGGCATGGTAATATAGCTTGCCTGAAAGGACNAAAAAAAAAAAAATCCAGAAAAACCATGCCAAGTGGAAAGCCAATGTCACCTGCATACTTAAAGTGATACCCTTTCTAAATCCTGCAGCATTGTTGTCACCACATCAGAATGGGTTTTTGCATTTTCTGTTAGAAAGCTATTAAAACATGACAAGTGAATATAATGACTCATATCTTGATGAATGATTACAAACTTTAAAGCATGAAATCTGCTTACGGGTCATCTTTCTACCAGTGAAACGTTGGGTGGCTCCTATTTTAGGATGGCCTTCTTAGAAACCCAGGTGGGAGAGTTTGGAGCAGGTAGTTATTAGCACGCGGTGCTGCAAAAGCACCCAGGTGTTGCACATTAACTGCTTGGGGCTTCGGAGCAGGAGAAGAACGAGCTCACTTGGGCTCCGGTGAGGCTGAAAGAACGAGCTGCCACCAATTTAAGCTTAGAGCACCTGCTCTTAGTCTTCCTGCCATTGTCTCCCGTCCCTTCCATGGGTTTTTCGGGGTTGTTGGCTACCGTGTCTTCTCACTTGCTGTTCTAGAAGCTTTTGCTTCGTCTCTTTGTCAGCAGCAGTTTCACAGGATTCCGTAGGAAGTTGGTCACGGATGGAGAGGGGACACAGGCTTCAGGTAAGAGAAAAGTACAAATGAGCGGTTTGCATAAGGAGAGAACGGAAAAGGCTCAGAGGTTCCTCTGAATAGTGGCTTGTTCGAACTGACCCACGGTGAACTTGCTGCTCTACTTGTTCATCTCTTCTGCATCATCCGTGTGCCCCTTTGTGCGGACTTGGAAACACTTGCTTCCAGAGGGACTGCTTGCTCCCTCCGCTTCACTGCGCTTTGTTAAAGCGTTTGTCCTCAACTGGAGGCCTTTTGGTCACAGGCAGTGATTTTCCTTTCTTCTGTTGGAGCATATATAGTGTGTTACCGGGTGTTCAAATATATTTCACAGCTTCTGGGTTTTGTAGAACTTCTTGAATGTCCTAATAAATATGTGGCAAATAGCTTCCTATAGGTAATGCTTTATGTCTTCTTAGCATATCACTATACTTTAGCCTGGGTAGCTCGGGAGGCTAGTGCAAATTCCTAGACGTAGCTCACCAGGAGAGCATCAATGTGACTTCACGTGCATATAATCAGCCCTCCAGCTTCTAAGGTAAAAAAAAAGGTATATTTTTTTTTTAATGTAAAATGTGTGAAGGGAAAAACTACAGGGTTTGGCTTTTTTTTTTTTTTGCTTCCAGCTATCTGTGATACTATGCTGTCTATTAATTTTTGGATTTTATAATATTTCTCAAAATATATATATACAGTGCACGTGGCTTCTGTTATCCATTCTTCTGATTTGTGGCTAGTTTTCTGTTCTCTGGAAATAGTCTTTTTTGACAGAATACTATTTAGAACAGGTATATCCACGGCAGATTTGAGTCCTCATCTTTCTTTAGAGTATGACTCAGTTGTGCTAATCACATTATGAACGTACATAGTAATTTGCAAGCGTTGTATAGTAATTTGAAAAATTTCTGAAGTGTTTAATGTGTACGTGCCTCATAATCTCCATCGACATGTACATACGTATGAAGAGCAATATATATATTGCTAGTCTGTCTTCTTATTTTCTGCTTTTGTTCATGACTTCTGATTTGTTCTGTCCGTGGCTCTTTTTGGAACCGAGAGAGGAAACACTTAACCGCTGCTATTTTCACACCAGAACCGCTTCACAAGGAGGCTAAATATAGAATGCCTGTGCTAACTCGTGCCATCTGTTGGGCGCTTGGCTTGCGTCAAAACTGCACTAGTCCAGTCCCTTCTTAAGTCCTTCTGCCGTGTCGATGCCATGGTCTTCGTGCTGGCTGTATGGAAGGGGGATGTTTAGTCTGGCTAGTCTGGATACAATGTGATTTGAAATTCTCTGGGGCTGACTGATGCCGTGCTATAGAATTAAATGCTCTTCAGCCTGTGTCCACAGGTGAGCTTCTAAAGGAGGCTTTTGACGCATACACCAATGGTAGATGCTAAAACGTTAGTAGATCCGACAAGTTTGTGATTTATCAAGGGGCACCAGAACTGAAGTGGGGTAGCATGGGTTGTCGGCAGTGTCTCGGCATAGATGTGGAAGATGGGAAGAAATGTTTCACCCTTATTGCAGAAATTACTTGTTGAGATGCGTCTAAAGCCTTCTGCCCTGCTACCTTTTGAAAGCAGGAAGTACATGTGCATAAAAGAAATGAGAAAGTGTTAAAGTTTCAAATTTTATACTGATAGACTAAATAAAACTTGCATAGCTCGTGGTAGTACTTGCACTTGTCTGCAAGAGAGGTGGAAAATGAGAGTTAAAATGGAAAGTAGATGATGAATCACTGTTCTTGAAATATTTGTACTCTTGCCTGTTTCTTTAGGGTGGAAATTATAACTGCTTTAGAGATTGTGTTTTGAAAGTAAACATTCTTACTAAATTATTGCAAACACTGATTTTTGCTCCTGCAGGAACTGGTTATAGTTTATTGGTAAAATTACCGTAGGATGATTTCTCTCGGGCTGTTTAATTCTGTTCTGACAAAAGGAAGTATCTGAAGAAAGAAAAGGTACAAAAGCTGTAACTGAAATGTTGATTGTGTTGCAGGTCTTCAACAACAGACCCCTGGCCACTGTCTGGGGTGTCTTGGAACTAAAGTAATTTAAATACCTGTGATGTTAATTGGTAAGGTCTGTTTAGATTTAACTGCACTAACGTTTTGAATGGTGTGCATTAGTAAGCTTAGTAGAAAAGTGATATTCGGTGTTCTGAAGAAGTGACACATGAATACTCTCTGTATGTCCTCAGACTGTAACATTATCATAGCAGAGTTTCTGATGCTTCTGTTCTTTCACCTCTTTTTCTTTAGCAAAGAATGACTGAAGATTAGTTGTTTGGAAAGTAAGAAACACAGAGCCCAGATCTCTCTTACCTGGCAATTTAACTTCTTTAGGAAAGAGGCTGCCTCAGGAGACCTTGTAAGTGGTGCCTTTCTGCCAATATAGCATTTTAAAAAGTACTAAAGTAAATAATCTATACAGTCAATACTTTTCAAATAAATTGAGGCTTAACACTGTACAAACAATACTGGCTATATTGAATTAGAAGATCAAAATACTAGCTCCAATTTAAGTATTTCCAAATAAAAATCATTCTCTCTAAATTACGTAACTTGCTTATTTTTTGTGCAAACTCTACAAGCATACATGTATACATACAAGCATAAGTATACACACGCGTATATGTACACAAATGTATGAATGACTTTTCAATTTCAATCTTTGTAGCAAAAGCTTAAATGCTTGCAGTGCAAGCTGTACGAGAGGCTTTTCACCACGTCTCGGAACTGAAAGGTTTATTGTCTCCATTTCATCGTTACAGGTATAGTAAATGGAGTATGCAGTTTAGAGCCTTACAGTTCTATTTGTGTTGTTAGTTACTGCACACAGAGAAGCTGGCACCTGTATTGTTGATAAGTTCTGCTCCAGAACAATTGAGCTTTGAATAGAGAGGATTAATGAGAACTGAAAAATTAAAACCGGTGTCATAAGAGCGGTTTTTCCAAGTGCATTAAGATATGTGGGTTCTAGTTTGTTTATTCTTAGGTTTGAAAGCTTGACAACTGGTAAATGAAGTTGCAGAGACACAGTATCAGAGTCTTAAAAATCCTCTCCGCACATGCTCGAGCAGGTAGCAATAAATGCCAAGGTGAAAGAAGAGGAGCAAGTTCAGTTGCATTCCATGAAAGGCCCTTTCTTCCTGCCAGTCAATAAAACAACCTGGGAGCTTGTAGCTGCACACGTTTGGGGCGGGGGGGGGAGAGAATTATTTTAATCTTACTTTTTCTACAGCTCTGTAGAAGCTGTGTTCTCGAGTTAATTCTCAGAGCAAACTTAAAACGCACAGCTAAGCAGTGGTTGCGTGAAAGTGCTGATCCACCATTAATAGCGATATTGCAGATGCTGTTGCTTCAGTGAGCGTATGGACTGACGACTCATTTGAATAGAGAGAGCAAGCCAAAAGAAGAGGGTTTTAAAACAGGGCTCGTACAATGACCTGTTGTTGCGGGCAGACCGTTAGGTAAGCAGTGATAAATAGAGTGAGTGCGTGTTGATGGCGGTTCTCGTGTGCTCCGTTTTTGAAAACTTTGTTTGTCAGAAGCTGTGCCTTCTGACAGACACAGCGGTATTCCTGCAGGGGCTGCTGCTGGCCTCTTGTCTCGCCTTCACTTGTGTAATGTAATTGCAGTTAGACGCCTTGAGACGATACCTAATCTTGTGTTTCGCACACCTGTTTCTCTCTTCTGCTGCCTGGTAAAACCGCACGCTGTCACCGTTGGCGCGGCTCTGCCTGCAGAGATGGGAAATACAGGAAATTCTGATGACTGGCTCCGAGTTGCTCGAATTCCTGCAATGTGGCTCAGAGCCCCTGTTGTCAGGAGGCTGTCGGTGTTTCCATAGTAAACTCTTGGTCTGCAGCCTGAAGCCCTTCAGAGTGGAACTTGGCAAACAGGCCAGCCCTTATTTTGCTGCCGTCGATCTCAACTGCAGGAGCACAAACTGGAAGAGCAAAGTGAGTCTTCCCAGGAGTTTCAATCAGATATTGTATCAAGGACACTTTGCGTGACAAAAACAACTCTTTCGAAGGATTATTACACGCACACACATACACTCTTTAACATTTTGTTGGGAAAGAGGATTGTTCTGATTAAAGAGAATTCTTCCGGAGAGGGAAAAATGACTAAAGAGGCAAACAACCCAGCTCAGATGCTGTTTGAGGTTGTCTAACTAAAGCTACACTGCAGCAGGTCATCTGATACCCAACGAACTTGGATTCTAAAAGCAGCATTTATTACTTCAAGAATGTTAAGCTCGCTGTAGTAGAGAGCTTTACGCTAGTGAAGGCTGCAGGGCTTGCTGGGAAGTTTGGGCGCCAGCAGCAATCTCCCTATGGCAAAATGGAGCTTCCTCTGGGCTCCATTGTTTCTGGATGTCCATATGGTCAGAAACACATGTGTGAAATGATTTTGGGGTTGGTTGGTTTTTTTTTCTTGTCTCTGTTTTGAAGTTATTTTAGCCGCTCTGCTAATTCTGGCCTTTGCAATGGCCGCTCATGCAATGTTAATTGAGAGATGAAATTCTGGTTTTCTTTATTTAATTGTATCACTTAATAGTAGAACTGTGTACAGTAAATCAGGTATTTCAGAGTGAGGAATCTATGAGGGTAACTGGGAAAAAAAAAAAAAATAAAAATCTCAATTTTAAGAAGTTTTAAGGCAAAGTGTACCCAAATTCTGTTGTCGAGGTTTTTCCACATTTATGAAATCTAGATAGTTGCTTTGTGTGTGTCAACTTTTATTTTTATTTTAATCTAGGCAGTAGGAAAACCTTGGCTAAACACAGCTCACAAACAATAAAGGCTGTGAAAGCACAGAAAATGAGACTCTAACCAGAAGCTCCTTGTGCTCAGTGTTGGATCCTGGCCCGTAGGATGGGCTCTGTGGCACTGCAGTGTTAAACCCCAGTTTATGTGGTGATTGAAAATGACTCACACTGAACACACCTATTAAGTAACCACCTTGCCTGATGCTTTCCTGCCTGTAACAATGAAAATACTGGAGACTACTTGAATTATTAACCCTTCATCGTCCTAAATCTGGCATCCTTCGTGCAAGTTGAGAGAGGGTTTGAAACTGCAGAAACCTTTTGGTTTGCTTTCTTGCTACCTGGGAACAATTCATGATTCCAAAGAATGTACGAGGCCATGGAGGACCTCTAACACTGCAGGTAGAAATACAGGTAAAAAAAAATACAGAAATTGCAGAAAGAAAATGGCTCTGTTCATCTTGGTGGAGGAAAGCACGCAAAAGATGCAGAAGCTGCTAAACCGAAGGAGTTGCCTGCTGGCAAAATCTTGAATGTCAGCGGCAGTGCTTTCCCTGGCTGGCCTGTGATGTTAGTCCACAGCCCTGTTACGTCTCCTGTTCTCAACACCACACGTGGTTTTAGCCTCTGAAAGCCTTTTTTCTTTTTTTTTTTTTTTTTGGTAGGTTACTCTGGAGGTTAAGATGTGTCTTGCTGAAGTCCGATATACTTGGGTTAGAGATTTATCTATCCCACCCCATTTCCTTTCATCCATCTGTCCATACACATATGTACCACACAAGCTTTGTATGTTGGGGTTGTTTTTTTTTTTTTTATTAAAAGATATCAAAAACTACAGTTTACCCCTGACCTCTGCTCTAGAGAAGGTAGAGAGTTCCTAAATCATGAATTAGTGATGCAGCCCCATGCATACTGCATTAGGGCAAGGAACAGTGCAGCAAGCGATGTGTGCTAATTCAATATAAACTAGCACAGAGTGGCACAAAACTACAGTATTCTGCAGCGTTTGTGAACTGCAGTGTTCTGAGGGCTTGACGTGGCACTTTCCTACATAAAAAGGGTTGCATTGTGCACAAAGTTGTGAAAGAAACACTGCTATTCAGTGTGTTTCAGCTGTTTATCTGTAGGGAGTTAGTATTTGCTGTCTAGTTTTGGTTTTGTTTTGTTTTAGAACTGGCCAGAGATGTTGCGTGATCAGCACAGTGCTCCTCACAAACATGTCGCTGACCCCCGGGGCAGTGAAGTCTTAAGTCAAGCGTGTACAGAATTTGTAGGTAGTTCAGCTCTATCTCCTGTTCACGTCAACTTAAGAATAAATCTTCTTCGTTTGAGTTTAACACTATGTCTGCATTGGTTGAATTCACGTGTCTTTTTGAGCCGCGAATAAACCTACTGACCAGTGTCCTAGTGCCGCGTACCCCTGTGTTAGAAATAACTCTGCCTTGAAGAAAGAGCTGACATTAAAACTTCCCTGCTTAGCTTAGGTGGACTGTATTGCAGTTGTTCTGAGTGGAAAGAATTCAGCAGCTTCAACTAATGGTGATTGTGTAGAAGAATATCATGCATCTGCTGATAAAAGGCAAAAGCCACTTCCTCTCTTTGAGCACAGGGCGGTTCCTCTGGTGTTCTGTGACGGCCATTAGAGGCCTCCGGTTTGTGACTGTATTGCTGCAAGAGAATTGACCGGTGGCATAGTTCAATTTTCTACCTCCTGAAGTTTCACATAGGCCCTCCAACTCCTTTAAATTCACTTTCTTAAACTATTAAGACTCCGTTGTGATCATTTTGTTGCAACGAGCTGCTTCGAGCTTGCTCTGGCCTGTCATTGCAGATGTGATAGTAGTAAACTGGCAACTTCGCCAAATCTTGCTGAGAGTTGAAATTTATCCCTTCCAAAAGCAGACGTGTGGTGTACATCCGTGTCTCTCCTTCACAGTATCCATCGTCACATTACTTACGTACCACGATGGTTTTTTAGTAGCTCTATTATTTAGCTTTTTTGCTTTGTCTCTTTTTGCCCTTTCTCATCACAATTATTTTTCCGAAGACCCGTGTTTGCACGTTTGAAGTACTGAAGGCAGACTTCTCATTTCCTCCTCGCTTTTCAGAACCACACCTACCACTGCAGAGATGGGGAATCCCCTCCGTTTCAGTAGAAGAGTTTTCTACTTCCCCTCTTTTCGTTCTACTGCGTGGTATTTGCTGTAGCCCAGCTTATGTTGCGCCTCTGCCTGGAGGAGAGAACTCATAGGTTCAGTGTTGGTTGTTAACACCGAAGCAGCGCGTCCCCTGCAGCTGAAGATATCATGGGTGGTGGCGTTGATACAAGCTGCTTTCCAAGCCTTTGCTGCTTGGAAGCAGGAGGCTAGTTATGAAAGTAAGAAAATAGGCATGTTACTACAACTTGAGAATTCTAAGCTAGCTGAGGCTTAAACCCAGATGATTTTGTATCGAGGCACATACCTGTACCGGACGTACACCAGTAGGATGAATCCTGCTGAGGTTTGCTGTGTGCGGGGCAGAAAGGGTTTGTAAATTACTGTCCCTCGTACACGCAACACTGAGAATGAGATACAAAACTGGAAAAGCCATACAAAAATCATGCAGCAAGATCTGTGCTGACTGCGTGTCACCGTTATTCATAATGGGGTTCTTTGTTGTGATTAGATAATGTCGCAGAACATTGGTTTTCCTTCAAGCCCTCTCTGCAACCATTTTGCAAAGTTTATTACGAGGATTATGAATTAGACTTTCTGATAAGACTGTATATATGTCACTGGATATGAATGAGGCTTGTCTTCCAGTACAGAGGGGAAACAACTGATTTCTATTTCTGCAGCTACTTGCATGGCTTCACGTTTATAATAGCAGGCAATATCAAACTGTCGGGTGTGGATCAGCCACCTCCGTGACAGAAATGGTGTTGCTCTGCCATCTTATGGCAGAGCTGAAAACAGAACGCAACGCTTCCTACTCTCGTTTGCATGAAGATTACTTTATGCATGGGGCAGCTGGAAGAATAAATGTGAATGCAGTTGATTCCGCTGTTGGCTGTATTTTAATTATAAATAAAGGAAATATCCCATCGTTGTTCGGAAGACTAAGTTCTGCTTTTAACTTTGTTTCAGATTTCTTCTCTGTCTCTCTTTGTGTCTCCATTTCCATATTTAAAGGTGAGGACAGTGAATCTTGCAATCTTTCACAAAGACCCCCAAAACCCCACTACCCAGATTTCAGCCTGGGAAGTACCCCCAAAGATTTTTTAATCCACCTTTCTACAGTCCTGGCACAATCTGAACAGCTTTATGAGCATGGGACTTTGTCACTGTTCTCTTTTCTAGCTTGACCTCTCAGTTTAAACCAGCAACTGAGGGCTGTGAACCTGCTCTCTGATTCTCCCTATGCGATTGCATTTTCCCCTGCATCCTGAAAATAAGTTATTTAGCCACGGAGAGCGAGCCTGGCCAAGAGCAAACTGACCGTGGCCGTGTGCCAGTTTTCTGTAACAGTGGAAGCTGGTTTCTGCTGACTGATCAGGAGGAGATGCGTGGGTTACTTTTGAACTTCCTTCTCCTGGACTTTTAAGCTAGTTTGACATATCATTCATCTCTAATTGCCTGCCTTTTGGACTCAGTTCTGAGTCTTTATGACAGTGGTACCCTCTGTGGAACAGGCTGTGCAATGATCCTGGGAGTTTTGGACTGCCAGTCCTGAACTCCGCAGGCACCTGGAGTGCCCTCCTTGTACGTCCTGGTCTTGGTGTGAAGTACAGACACTGTACTGGCAGCATGGCTGTGTTAACATAATACGTTTTTATCTTCGGTATGTTTCTGAAAGAGCATGCAAGGATTCATCTCATCAGTGTTTGCCTGAGATGGTGTATTTATGTATTTTGAGCATGTTTTTTAAGCACTGTAGTAGTGCAAGTGGTTTTTCCCATGTTAAAATCAGACATTAAAATGTATTTGCTATGCTCTCCAAAAATCAAGTAGCTTGCTGGATTTATTTTGGACCATGTGGCTGTTATGCACCAACTTAATAGGAGATCTGCAGTTGATTTGATGTAGTTATTATGAATGTCTTCTATATAGCAGACAACTTCTCCTTTTATACCTTGCTCTGTTATGATGTATTGAACCTTGTTGGAAGATAGTATATTATCAGAGCTTGCTGGCAAATGTGTATCTGGGGCTAGAGTACCTAGAGTTGGGGAGGAGAGACAGGTTAGGAGTGTGCTCTCACTCGTATTTGTTTCATACCAACGACAGGGAAGAGGTTGTATGGCCCCTTTTATATACTGTTGCATCTGTCACTTACTGGTATAGTATATACTTAATTTATCGTGTCAGGTATTAAAAGAAAAAAAAAAAATGCAGTCATCCAAAGGCTATGTGGAGGGTGGTTCTTATGTTCAGGAGTCGTTTGTGTTTCATGACGTCAAGCCATCGCAGAAATGCTTAATCAGAATGAGTGTTTAGACACGGAAAATCCCGTGCATCCAGTTACGATTTCCGACTATCAGGTCAGAGATGAGCGAAGCAGAAAGCAAATCGTGAGCTGATACTTGTATAGGTGAGCTTGAGACTTATTCCTACAAGGTGGTCAATACAAACATATCAGAATGATTCCTATCAAACAGATGGTGAGCGAAAAACTGATAAAGTGTTACAGGCATATATATGTATATTTTTAAGCGGCTTAACTACTTACACTGGAAAGCGTTCTGTTCTTTATCATTGGTCATGTTGAGAGAAGAAATGATATTATTCTGTCTCCTGATCTACAGAGCCTGCTTGATGAGTGTTTGTCCAGCCAAATCACGCCAGATTGCACTAGCATCATTTCAACTGTCCTCCTCAAAGTGTGGTGTGGTATAAAAATGTGCTTGTTAATTGGCGTACTTGTCCGCATCAGTTAGTGGTATGAGGCATCCTTGGGGGGTCGTCTTTGTGCGCACAATAATGGCAGTGGGAGGGAGAGTGGGCAGGGAGGGGTGGATGGACTCGACTGTTGTCCGTGCACGAAGGGTACGGGACAGCTGAGACAGCTGGCGGCGGTGGAGGCCTCTTTCTCCAGTGCCTTACATCTCCAGGTGTCGTCTGAGTGAGAGGAGCCAGGACCTCGCACCCTTTGTGCTCATAACACCTTCTCTGTGGCATGATGCCTCGTGAGCTCAGGTTCATTTCAGGCTTTGCTCTTCTGGATACGAGAAGGTGATAAATATAGGGCCTAGATACCTGCAGAACAAACCCAGTGATTGCTAGTGAGCTTTGTATGTTGGGGTTGTTTACATTAAATGAATGCTTTAGTTTTCCTCTATTTTTTTACTTATGTTTACATTGAGGAGCTGCCAGTGTGCTACAGACTGTGTATTTCATTCGCAAAAAACCCATTTGTTGAGGGGTTGCTATATGTTTGGGAGCTAAGCGACCAGCACACTTCTGACTGTCACTGATTTGCTTAATCCATATGCCAGATTTTCCTTAGCTGAAAATGGCTAGTATCAATCTTCCTTTGTGAGGCCCATAAGGGAAGTTTTGAGATATTCAGGCCAAATACTGGAGATAACCACAGCTTGTTCCCTTTATCTTCCTTCATTTGTCCTTTCCCAATTAATCGGTTGTGCTCTGGATGTGAGTCCGGACTCTATCCGGGGGAAACTTTGGCCTGTATCTTAACACATAGTGCTTTTCATAGCCTGCAGTATTTTGCATTTGTTGGCATTGTTCCTCTTGTTTGGTTTTGATCTTGTTTACTTTGAAAGTTTAAATCTCTATCTGTGAGAAGACTCAGCTCCAAAAGGAAAATGCAGAAAAATCTGCAATTACTCATTGCAGATGCAAGTAACTGAGCCTCTATCTACAGTTCTCATATATTGGTGAGCTCTGAAAGCAGGAAAAATGGAGCTCTTGTGAAAAGTGGGGAAAAGCCAGCAGGTGTTGTTTCTCTTAGTTCTTGGTTACCAGTTACTTTTGGCTAGTATACCAACTGTTGCGCTTTGCTTTGCATGATGAAAAAGAAGTTGGTGCATTTTCTGCTAAAGNGTTTATATTTATGTTTGTCTTTTTTTTTTTTTTTTTTTTTTTTTTTTTTTTTTATAGCAAACTCAAACAGATCTTGATGTGTGTCCAAAGGCCTGAATTAAAGACCAAATGTTCTGGGAAACAGCGTCTTGGGGGGGTTCTGTGGATTCTTATTCCACCAAGTACTCCTTTGAACATTCTTGCTATTGTATACTTTGTTCTGTGCCCTGACAGGTCAAGGGAAGAATTTGGGAGGATGGAGCAAGTTGAAGTGAAAACATTGTCAGAAGCCAACCTTTCTTGTTTTACTGCTCCCTCTCTGTCCTTACTTTAGTTAATTAGAAGCAATAAAACATAACTAAATGTCTCTCTGAGGCAAGAACACTAGCCCTTTCAGTTCTGTGGAGGGCTGTAATGGCAACAGAGTGCTGGCGGGGGAGGAAATGTTAAAAGCACAAAGTCTTAGAAAGTAGTCTGCATCCAAAGGAATCTGACATATTCGGCTGACTAATACTTGGGAGGATGCGGAGTGTATGTAAGCTGCGCAGGGGTGGTAGCAACTTTCCTGTTTGAGCTGTGGAGCTACTAGGTGACTGTATCTTTTACCTTCTGCTATGCTGGTAAAAGTCTATACAGATACTTTGCCCTTTCAGGGATCTTCCCACCTTAAGAAAAGGGACTTCATGATCCCCCGCGTGTGATAGTTTATACTTAAATATTGCAGAACATCTAGCTGACACGTGTTTACTAACCAGAACCAGACAGGAGGTAGTAACAAAGCTTGGAAGAGAACTGAATGGTCTGGGTCTCTTTTTAGGACAATACTGTGTCTAAAACCCAGTCTGCCTGAAGCTTCATGATTGCTTTAGATATTTTAAATTGCAAGTGGAGGCTTCAATCAAAAGGAATGGGCTGATCTGTCTAATGCACGCAGTCATTCCTCCTCCTTTGCGGTGGTACTGGCATTCAATTTTTGAGTAACAGCTTTGATCAAGAAGCCAATCCAGCTACAAAAGCAAATCCAGCTACATAAAAAAGGAGATTATTCGGCTCTCCTGCACACAGCCCCACCAGAACTGAGGCTGGCACAAGGGGAATGACAGCAACAGGCCCTTTCATGGGAGATGGGTCACAACCGCCTTCTTGATAGCAGCCTAAACTTGGGTTGGTTTACAGCTACCGTGAACCTACAAGCACTGCGGGAAGAAGCACAGGAGGTGGCCATCCCCATGTCTCAAAAAACAAGCCGACGGGGAAGAAGGCTAGTCTGGCTAAATAGAGAGCTTTGGCTGGACCTCAGGAAAAAAAGGAAAGCTTACCTTCTCTGGAAAAGGGGCTTGGCAACTTATGAGGATTATCAAGATATAACGAAGCTATGTAGGGGGAAAATTAGAAGGGCCAACGCTCAATCTGAACTCAGCTTGGCCACTGCAGTTAAAGACAATAAGAAGAGCTTCTTTCAGTATATCAATAGAAAAAGGAAGACTAGGGAAAATGTAGGCCCACTGATGAATGAGACGGGTGCCCTAGTGGTGGAAGACAGAGAGAAGGCAGAGTTACTGAATGCCTTCTTTTCTTCGGTCTTCACTGCCAAAGCTGTCCCTCACAAATCCCATACCCTGGAGGCAAGGGGGAAGGTCTGGAGAGAGGAAGATGTTCCCTCAGTTGAGGAGGACCGGGTCAGAGACCACTTGGCCAAG
>VXBH01007621.1:158203-186141 GCA_013400035.1 Rynchops niger | reverse complement strand
TGGAGCATCTCCCTTATGAGGAAAGGCTGAAGGAGCTGGGACTCTTTAGCCTGGAGAAGAGAAGGCTGAGGGGAGACCTGATTAATGTTTACAAGTCTCTAAAGGGTGGGCTGAAGGAGGATGGAGCCAGGCTCTTTTCAGTGGTTCCCAGTGACAGGACGAGGGGCAATGGGCACAAGTTGGAACACAGGAAGTTCCGTTCAAATACACGGAAGAACTTCTTTACGGTGAGGGTGACAGAGCACTGGAACAGGCTGCCCAGGGAGGTTGTGGAGTCCCCTTCTCTGGAGATTTTCAAGACCCGCCTGGATGCATTCCTGAGTGATGTGCTCTGGGCAATCCTGCTTTAGCAGGGGAGTTGGACTAGATGATCTCTAGAGGTCCCTTCCAACTCTAAAGATTCCGTGATTCCGTGATTTGCCTTGTATGTTCTCAACAGTTACTGTTTGTCCTTGGTATAGTGCCAATCAATCATCAGCACTGTTTTTACTAGTTAGATGGAAATTAAATAGGTTCAAAATGGTACCGGCTTAAAACTTTTGTTTCTGACCTTTTTATAAATGTTTATTTGCTTAACTTTCAGGCAAACCTTCTGCTTCCCAAGAAACATCCCAGGAACTGAAAAATCATGGATATGAATCTTTCTGGAAAATGAATTGATAGCACTGTGAGCATTATTACTGCAAAATTTTAGTTTGCAGATCTTTTTTGCCATGTTTACCCAAACCTCTAGTTATAATCCTCAGCTATAAAATTAGCTTAACTAGGATTCACGTGGGAACGTTGAGGTGAAATTCTGTGGTTTGTCTTTTGTAGGAGGTCAAGCAAATTTATCAGCGTTCTCTGCTGGTCTAAAAAAGTACACAAATCTCAACCACATGAATCCCAGCTGAAGGCATAACAGGGCAGGAGACCATGGCTCTGCTCTGAGATGAGACCGTGTTTGTAGAGAGGCAGAGGGGAAAAACATGTTTGTGAGTTGAAGAGTTATTTAGTGTTTTGATTCTAGGAATGGAGAATTTCAAGTAGGTAACTCCCTCAGCTTTTCGGTGCACTGATCTTTGAAGTAACATGAAGGCTGTGGCTGAAAAAAGTGAATGAAAAGCTAACCCTCCTCAATGTCTGAGTGGGCTCGTGGTGGTAGCAGGTTTAAGCATGTTAAAATTGAAGTGAGTTTTGTGCTGGTGCTATTCGGCATCTTTTATATGCATCTTAAGGTCTTCTTTCATTTTGGAGAAATGGTTGGCAATAATGGGTTTATCTTGAGAATTAAACTTGATTTTCTTGTTACATCAAACTCGAGCGTAATTTGAATCAAGTCATTGGAATTACAGTAGGCTAAAACTGGTGAAAAGTAAGTTTGCTGGAAAATCAGAATTCATGTACAACTATCAAAACATAAATACATTTAGTCCCTATTAAAACTAAATCTGCTTTCAGTTAAGAACTACCGTATTCATAAACATAATACATGAATGATAAGATTTATGAGGTTTAATATTTCAAGACATTATATCTTATTTAAAATATGAAACTGTAAATTTTATTGTGATAATAGGTTTTCCAGTTTTCCAGCAGTGACCTTACAGTCGGTTCAGATGTGATCAGTGACCCTTGAAATCACAGCTCATTGTGTTTAAAATATGAAAAGCAACCCGCCACCAAACCCAACAAAAACGCTTCAATTTGAATGTGTCTTTTCTACTGATCTTCTAACAAGTTAATTACTAACCAGCATTTGCTGCTTGTTTTACCCTCCCCACTCTTTGTCCTCTACTCCTCGTTCCCTGTTCTCTTAAACTTCACATTGTCACTCAGTGAATAAATTTTCCACCTTTCTTCCTCCTCAGACAGGCGGAGCAACACGAAGCAACTTTTCTAGCAAAAATAGAAAGTGGGTTTTTTATGTCTTGCAGTCTGGCCATCTTGGTGGCCCACTAACCTTCACTGAAAAGCAGCCTGTGTTCCATCCCACCAGCCCTCGACCCCCTTTAAAAACCCCTCAAAACCAGAAGAACAGAGGAACCATTCTGGAATGCTCTAATGATGAATATTATCTATATTCTTTGCTTTATCTTGGTCTTAAACTTATTTGCTAATCTCAGAAGAAGCAGCAACTATATGTAATTCTACAGTATCAAGCATACTTTGGGGAATACAATGCTCATAAATTAAATGCCCAGCAAAGAAGGGACAGCCCAGACTGACTAGCGTCGATTAGCCCCGTTGCTTTGGGGCTGGGGGGTGGCTCTACCTGCTAAGACATGGGTCAGACCTAGATTTTGAGCACACGGTCATTTTGGACACTTGTTGATTTAATGGCTTTGTCTTACCACAAAGGTACAGGCCAGTAACAGGATGTGCCGCTGGCCCTGCATTGAGATTCGGAGCACGTGCATGGATGGAGACCAAGTGGTAAGGTTTGACCTTTGCGTTTCTTTGAGGAGTGATGCTGGCGGGGGCTGCCTGCCAAAGCTGCGGGTCTCCCGAGCGCCAGCGACTATCCAGTGGGGGAAGCAGGTAAGGTCATTAGTGCCTCTGGCTGCACACAGGGTAAAGGTAACAGCTTGAGGAGGAAGAGAAACCGAATACGAGAAAGGCTGCGCTTCTGCCTCGCCATCCCAGACAAGGAGCAGGTTGTACGGGACGTGCCCTCCCGTGCTTTCTCTTTCTGACCTCTGTGCCGCACAGTAAGCGTTGCACCTCTCTCATAAATTTGAAATGAGCTGATTAGCTTTCTGTTTTGTGAAATGTCTTTAATTTAGCTGCTGATCTGTTCCTTATTTAGGCTTTGAATAGCCTTTAAGAGACTTGCACTTAAATTGCTGTTAAAAGTGGAGCTTAGCCATAAAAAAGACGCAAAACTGGCACTGCTGATGGCAGTAATAGGGAAATATTTTTAAAAAGCTGAGCCCTGTCCTCCTTAGTTGCCTTTCAAAAACAGGCTGTAAACACTGCTTTTCTGAAAACGTGACACTTTGATGCAGAGAGCTATCTTTGTCTCGTTCAACACTGAGCATGCTGCCAACAAAACGATAAACTTCTGGTATGTTTCTTGGGTCTGTGAAATTGGCTAAATATAAAGTGTGCAGGAAATATAAAGCATTGCCTCATCAAGAGCGGTAGAAATTGCAAGGGTAAATAGCAGTTAACATTCTGTTCATGAGTGTTCTACTTCGATGTGTAGATGAGTCTGGGTAAGTGTCGCTAGCCAAGCATGCAATAGGAACTTCATTTTGTCATTTTGCCTGGAAAAAAATAGTTTTAGGGCAGATTTTATCTAGTATTTTACAGCAAGGACTTCAGTAGTGGCATATAAAAGAATCATGCTCATAAATTTGGAAAACTGACTTGTGCAGGTAAGTGCTTTATGGCTGGATTAATGAGTAACTTCAATTAGTTGCAGTATAGTATTTGGGCTGCTTTTTCCCTATAAAAACTCTCCCTGTTTTCACTCGGCTGTTTAGCACCCCAGGATGCGCGTTGCCCTCGGTGAGCTGCAGTTGCTCCTGACGGGGATAGTCTGTATCGCAGAGTTTCGTGCTGTGCCATCTGCCCTTCAGAAAGGTAGGGTGAAAATCTCACATCGAGCTTTAACAGTTTTCCAAGTCCTAACGGATTTGTTCTTTGGCAGTGACGAGCAGGGGAGTCCGTGCTGAAATAAAGAAGCTGCACTAGTTTCACCCCTGAAGTTTTTGAGCCTAAGAGCTCAGAGACCTAGACAGAAGGTAGCATTAGAATAATTGGTCTAGTTTTCATTCTTTAAATCTGTTCTAATCCAAGTCTGTAGCTGAAAGTTCTCTTTTAATGAGTGATTCTTATGAAACTTTTGTCTGATTCCTTCATTCAGAATGCATAACGTTCAATAAATATGATTTATAATTAAATGAATACAATTAAATACTCTCAGATTTGCAGCAGGTTAATGAAGGTCTTGGTTTAGCAGGTTACCTGTGGGCTGCAAACAAAATATAGTGAGTCCTCTCTTCCATTGTGTTACATCTTAAAATTCAGAGTATTCTTTTTTTGGTACAATAATGATTGCCATTTTTCATCTCTTCTTTATGAAGATTTACTAATTCATAGAGAACTGGAATGAAAATCAGATCTTGACTGTTTGCACAACCATCTTGCTGCCATTTTAAATTTGCAGTAGGAAAAAAGGGAAATTTACAGCGTGATTTCCTAAGTTCTGCGAATCACCTTGTTTTCGTTGTAAAAGCTCTATTTTGGCTGTCAAAACAGGTGTGGTATCTGAATCGTCATCGTAAGTTGCTGCTTAAGCAGTCCAAAGCATAGTGTTCTGTAGAATGGCGTTCTCTGGCCTCAGCGTCCTGCCGGGCAGATGGATGTGGTGCGGCTCACACAGAAACCTCTCAGCCCGCCAGGCAACGACCCTGGTCCTGAAGCGGCCTGTAGAGAAATCGGGAATCTCTTGGGCTTACAAATGCCACAGAACAGAAGATTCATTTAGAGTTTGTCAGAATATAGATAATATAAGTTTGGTATAATATTAATAGAAATATTAACTTGTAACTTAAACTAATCTTGCATGTATTAGGAGAATAGCGTTATTCAATGCTGAAAGAAAAAAGGAAAGTTTTAGTTTATGAATCTGATTTTTTTACTTATTTCTTTATTTTTGCCCATTTCCCCAGTACCAAATTCCCTTTGGTAAAACCTAAATCCTATTTTTTTTTAATTTTATCCCTGTTTCCTCTTTCCCCTTTCCTCGCTGTATCTTTGCACGTGGGAAAAAGGTGGGTGCAGTGAGAATTAGGCAAGAATGAAAAGAATCAGGCAAATTGGATCATTTCTATATAAAGCCTTTTTTATTTAAAAGTAAGTAGCAATGTGTCAGCATTATTGCGACACTGTAATCCCTTCCATCACCCATGCTAATCCAGAGGATGATTGCAAACCCCTTTTTGTAGATGTTGTAAGCTGCTTTTTATAGTTTGGAGGATTCCACACTTTCCAGACAGTGTATACAAGTATTGGACCTCCACCCTTTTAGCACAGCCACCAGTCTGCCAAAACAACAACAAAATGTTCCAAGTTTATGGCTGCTAAATTTTTCCTAATGTAGTGTTTAACAGAATTTGTAGTAAAATGAGTTTTCATACAGCTTTAAGAAAAAATAAAATTGTGGCCACCATTGGGTTTGAGAAGTGCACGACACAGAATTCCTCTGTTACAACGTGCAGTTTGGCAGAACCGGTTGCTTTGCTTCCATCTTTCTTAAAATACTACCGAATCAGTAGTTATCACCACAAATATTTGTTTCTATAAATATACTCCTTTACAAATACATAAATATTATCAGCTTTGTTTAGCCTTAGTAGATGATAATAATAATGAATTAAGAAGAAATAAAGTTGGCCTGGTAATAGATATTCTGGAGAGATTCAGCCACTGCTGCTGGTCATCGAGTTCTGCATGTTGTGCATTTTGACCCCGTTTGTCCAAAATATTTTATGTACAAATGCTGGGTGTGAAGAGATTTCTGAAAGCAAGAATGAAGCAGTGATTTAACCCCCAAATAATTCCAAAACTTGCTTGAAAGAGAATGCTGACGTTCAGAAAGTTCAAAATAACAGACCCAATGAGAACAATTTTATATATATATATATATATATATACACACACACACGCACATGCTTATTTGCTCATAGCAGGCAATATTTAATATTTGTGATACAATTTGAATGAAAAAGTGCTTATTTGGGCCACTTCGCAAAATAAAGTACATTGCCCTTTTCTTAGCCCAATTTAGCCTTAGTCTGGGCATTTTGCATTAGGAACTATAAAATGTGGTTCCTGTTGTGGCAGAGAGACTGCACTGACCTCTGTGCCAGGCCATGCCTTCCAATTGGGTTACTAAAAAGTAGAAAAACTTAAATCCAGACTAAGTCTTTCCTCCTTTTCCCTCTTTTACTCCTCAGATCCGAAGTGCGGGCAGCAAGTTCAAGAGACAAAACTGTGGAGTTACCTTAACCTTTTCATTCGGATTGTTGGGGGAAACCAGGTGAAACAAGGCTCGCATCCATGGCAGGTTTGCACAAGCAAATGGGGTTTTGTCTTCAAAACGAAGTCCTGACTTTTCATAGAAATGAGAAAAGGAGACAACGAGTATACTCCGTGCTTACTGACGCTTCTGGTATATTCTTGAGCTCCACCCTGCTTTTATGAAAAGCAGTGAAGCAGGCAGAGAGGACACGGAACCTGCCCTGCTCCCTGATAAACCTTTCCCTGTTGTTTCTCACTTTGTTTGTGGCTATTTCTGAAGGAGCACATGTAGTTTAGTCTATTGTAAAGAGGCATGGGTGAAACTGCTCAAAAATAGGAGACCAAAGGACACCGCCTCCAGCCCCTGACTATTGTCAGGCATCATGGATTTGCAGTGCTCCCAGTGACCGCCAAAGGAAAAGTTCTCAAGTAACTAGTGACCTTTACAGCGTGCCCCGTACCTCAGTGACTTGGCTTTTATTTCATCTATGTTGCTTTTATCCAGGCGCCAAGTCACAGCTGAGGGGAACAGCAAGGTTTAGGATCAATTAGACTCAAGAACCGTAAAAATGCCATCAAAGTGTGTTTGCTTGAAATGCAGCACGTACTTTAGCCCTGTGAATCTTCAGAGAGTGCCTGCACGTGCTCTCTCCTTTCTTCCTCAAATGCAGTTGGAGCAGATAGGAAGATTTTCTTCTTTATGTATTGCAGGTTTCCTTGAAACGAAGGCAAAAGCATTTCTGCGGAGGCACCATTGTTTCTGCTCAGTGGGTGGTGACGGCAGCTCACTGCCTCTTGGACAGGTACGGACGTGGGATTTCAGGAGCAGGCTGCAGGCGCAGAAGAACAGTGATTATACAAGCCTGTGTGTGCTGTAGCATCTTTTTGTGGCAATTACTGACAGATGCTACCCTTTCATCTGTAACCAATATTTTCCATGTTTTGACAGAAGGGGAGAAAAAACAAAACCTTTGAACATCTCAAAAATAGTTAAGAATAAACCAGTCTTACAGGGGTGGTGGACACTGATTTTTGGAAACGTAGGTAAAAATCTGTACCTAACTATAATTATCAGGTGACCGCAATTTTGTTTTTTAGCAGTAACAACTGGCAGAGCATACGCAATTAAATGGCAAATGGATAGAGTACTGTCCTCTTGCATGCTGACAATGTCCCGCACAATTTTTAGCACAATAGTGCTAAAAAAGAAAAAAAGGTTTGTGATTGTTCATAGAATCAAAGAGTTGCCTACGTTGGAAGGGACCTTTCAGATCATCTAGTCCAACCATCGACCTAAAACTGACAAAGAACATCACTAAACCATATCTCTAAAGCAATATGTTGTATAGAAGGTTTCAGTCCTGATTCTGTGGTAGCTTTACTGAGGTTCTAATTCTCTTATTATTAATACTGAATCTTCATACTAATGAATCACTTGGAATTATAAATTTGATCTATATGTGGCATTGCATGTGATCACATCTTGGTCAAATTAGCCAATAACTGCAGAGCTGATGTTAACTCCAGAAGGACAGGCAATATCGAAATCAGCATAAAGCCTACAGACACAAAAGTAATTCTTCAAGTCTGACTATATTTGAATTGGAATAAAAAGTCTATAATGATTGCTTTCGTTTTTCCTTGCTGCACATCTGATCTGGTGCTAGGAGCCAGGATTCACTATGTGTTTAAGGTATAAACTGAGAATGCTAGAAAAGTAGTCGTGCTTTTTCTGTACTTTCCTATGTCCAAATCTTCCCTCCTCCTTCAAAAAGCAGTGTGACTAAGCATTTTTAAACACAGTAAGAGAATCTGGTTCTTTAGTAGACCACCAACCACCGTCAGGAGTGTAGATAAATGGTCTTTCTTCTCAGTCCCTTTCATCTCCCAATTTATACTGCAGGGCATACTCTGATGCTTGGTGACTGTACATATTAAGTGTTGTAAAATCTGAAGATGAAAGGTGTTATGTATCAGTAGTAATAACTTTTCTGTTTCAAAACAACTGTATTTTTTTCCTTTCATTTTGAAGATTCCATAGCTGAACTTTTATTTTTCTATTCTACAGGAATGTACTCCAGTACTTGAGCGTTGCTGCAGGAGAGCACGATTTGAGGATCAGGGAGAATGGCGAGCAGACCCTTCCTGTTAAGTATGTCGTTAAGCATCCCAACTTTGACCCCAGAAGGCCGATGGACTATGACATTGCCCTTGTGAAGCTGGATGGAGCCTTCAACTTCAGTAAGGCCATAGTTATCTGTGATCTTTTTTGGTGGGGAAGGTAAGGCCTTTGTTTCTCTCAGATGCTGTGAAAAGTCTTGAAGCTCAGTTTAAACCTGTTTCCCAGCTGTCAGATTATACCACCAAAAATCTCCCAAGTATTTTGCAACTGAAGTATTTAAAATGCCAGAGATGAGTCAGAAAAATGTATTGGCTGAATTGGTGTTCTTCTTCAGACTTAATACTCCCTTGAAGAAAAAACTATTGCTCTTTATATACAGGAGGCTAAAACCTGACCAAATAGGTGGTTTTATTTTTCATCTAAGGTGTAGGTGGAGATTTTTGCCTGTGGTGAAGAGTAAAGCTAGCAAAGGCAGACCAGAGCTCACTGCGTACCACGCTACTGTCTCCACACCTTACTCACACCCCTCTGCTGTTTGTCCCCTTTTCCCTCCCTGCAGACTCCGCAGAAGGGACAGTGGGGTTATCTTCAGTCATGGCAGAGAGGGAATTTCAGGGGCGGGAAGGGGAAGGGGAGGAGAGGACAGCTGTTGGTTTCCCCATTTCCTGGCCTGCGAGCCAGCCATTGCTCAGCTGTGCACGGACTTTGCCTTACGGTCGGGTTTTCTGGAAGGTCACTTCACATCAGTTTTACTGATGGAAGGTGTACAGGGGAGTCCACCCCACACTTGGCTCTTCCAAAGGCTCCATCTCACATCACTAGGTCGCTTTTTCTTTGCCACCACAAAGGTGAGCAGCTACTTTTTCTGACAGAAGTTTGGATGATGATAGCAGTGAAGTTTAAGCTGGATGGCAAGGCCTGGGCTGAAGCTTGTGGTGCTCCTGGCTTTCTTTTTCCATTCCAAAACACTAAGAAGTGGAGGCACAGATAAGTTGTCAAATGTGAGATTAATTTTCAGATGTCACAAAAATAACAATATTTTTTTAATTAAAAAAAAAAAAAAAACCTGAGAAAGGAAGCTTCATGTTGTTGTTGTTTCAAATACTTACCAATAAAATTCATGTCTGTGTGTGGCAGGTTCATCAGTTTTGCCAGCATGTCTTCCTGATCCAGGTGAAAAGTTTGAAGCGGGATATATCTGCACTGCTTGTGGTTGGGGCCGTTTAAATGAGAGTAAGCCACTCCGATTGTTCTTTGACATTCGGGTTTTTCAGTGTCTTATTTCTCAAGGTAAGAGCTTAATTGCAGAGGTCACAGACAGACCAGAAAAAAGCGATCAACTAGTCAAGAGTTGCAATCTCAGAATGGGATTTTTCTAGCTCCTGTGCCTACCTGTGAATTGCCTCAAAATGGATCACTACAATGTCATAGAATCATAGAATGTGTTGGGTTGGAAGGGACCTTTAAAGGCCGTCTAGTCCAGCCCCCTGCAGTCAGCAGGGACATCTTCAACCAGATCAGGTTGCTCAGAGCCTCATCAAGCCTGGCCTTGAATGTCTCCAGGGATGGGGCCTCCACCACTTCTCCGGGCAACCAGTGCCAGTGTTTCACCATATAGACCTGTATTTCAGTTTTGAAACATTTTGAAATTTATTCAAGTAAAACTGCTTATATACACAAAACTGGATGTTTATGTAACTATAAAATGGCTCGGAGCAAGTTTACAACTTTTTTTTTTTTTTTTGGTGTATTTTCAGTGACATTCAGTTCACCTTTCAGCATTTCTTATGAAGAATTTTTTGTGTGTTTCAGATGGAGTACTCCCTCAGGTCTTACATGAAGTCAGTCTACCAATCCTAAACAGTAAGGAATGTTCAAGAGCGTTATCAACTTTAAAGAAACCCATCCGAGGTGACACTATAATGTGTGCTGGATTTCCCGATGGAGGAAAAGATGCCTGCCAGGTCCGCTCAGCAGAGGGCCTTGTGTACTCACAAGCGTTTCGCAGAAGCTCAAAGCTGTGTGTCCCTAAATTAATACACTGTAAAATGCAGTCTTTGGAGGGTATTTATTTTGGTGTCTGAATTCTTTCAAAGGTTCTGTATGGGGTGATGCACTTAATTACATAATTCCATTTTAATTCTCATACAAGTTGTACAACAGGTTCCTGAGTGTAACTTTGCAACGTATCCCAGTGCAATAATGCTTCGGGCTTTCTAACTTCATAACAGTTGATACGCTAATTAGTTAATGTTGCTAAGATCCTAAGGAGGAAAGTAGAAAGTCTTGCATTGGATTAGAGGAAGGAAAGAAAGTGGGATAAAGTTTAAGTGAGTGTTCCTTGTCACGGGGGAAGAAAAAAAGCTCTTTGCTCCTTTTTGTATGCTAAAACACAGCAGGTCTGGACCCACGAGGGAATTAGTCTCTCTCTCCCCCTCTTGATGATCCTGAGTAAACACAATAAAAAAGAGTGTCTGTCTTCACAGTTGTTTTTTTTTTTTAATTACTATTCCCTGTGTTGCGGGTTTTTTAGTACAGCACAAAAGAAAACTCTTTCAGGCTTGCGCAGCGGTATGCACCCGCTTTTGTCACCTGTGGGTTGTGGCCTTTTGCTCATTTTTTACAGGGAGACTCAGGAGGCCCTCTGCTGTGCCGCAGCAAGCACGGTGCCTGGACTCTCGCTGGCGTGATCTCCTGGGGCATGGGATGTGCTCGTGGCTGGATAAGTAATGAGAAGAAGAAACATCACAACAGAGGATCTCCAGGAATATTCACAGACCTCAGTGCAGTGCTTTCCTGGGTTCAAGAGAACATGGGTGCCGGTATTAAGCCTCCACAGTAATGTGTCCTTCACTTCTGACAACTCTTCTATCTCATAATAATATTTCATTTCATTTTATTTTTTTCAAGGTATAGCACTTACATTTTCCCCATTTTTCCAGGCAAAGCACTATAGCATTTCACAATACCTTTAAGTGTATGGTACTGATTGGCAGTTGCCAAAACCAAATTGAGAGCATTGTAAATGTTTGCTTCGCTTCCATTTTGCCTCCTACTTGGACTATATATGTGGGGTGTGTGTGTGTGTGTATATATATATATTTTTTTTTTTTTCTTTAAGAATGGTCCTTTTATCCAGCTGGCTGCTTAGCATGATATTTTTGTTTTTAAGTGGAAATTCACCAGTTGAAAGTGTCTGAAATTCCATATTCACCTCTTTGAAGTCACTTGTCTTTTTTCTGAGCTAAAACGTGCTGGATCAGACATTTGACTACGTGGGGAAAAGTCACGCTCTCAGAAGAGCTTTTGCTTAGTCTGCCCAAAAGGCTGCACGTGCCATCTGTGCAGGGGAACAGCATGGAAATTATCCATCACTTCCAAAGCCATGGAGCTGAAGATTAAATGACAGTCTGTCCAGGGATGAACTTCACTCCGAGCATTAAGAAACTGAACTAATGTTTTCTTCCAATTTGGGACATTTTTGTTAAAAAGTGTTGGAGATTGTGTTAAAATTTATACAGAGAACTGAAAAACTGTGGAGGGGTGTTTAAGAGGTTTTGCTAGTTAATGATAAGGAAAAAGTTTTCCAGCGGAAAACCCCCCAAGCTTTCCCATTGGAAACCAATTTCAACTGGTGATTGAAAAAGGAAACCATCGTAATGCTGGAGAAAAATGAAAAGGGTTTAGCTTCTGAACAATATTTTGCTTTTCAATTTAAAAACAAAAAAGAAAAGAGACACATAGGGTGTCTTTATTAAAAATTTACTAGTTTGTCCATTTTATTATCAGGAAAAAATAATATGAATTTGCTATTGTAGTGATTAAAGTCTGTTGGCTCCAGCAAACAGAAAAATCAATCTGGTAGGTAAAGTAAAAACACAAGTCTCAATTGCATTGCACTAGGTTTTGCTCGCTCGCTCTTTTATACTGTCACACTGGTGCAAAAGATCCTACCTGTAATGTCTCTGTGTCCCTGATGTGACGCTAGCGAATGGATTCTGCTACCCTTTCCCGAAATGTATAGTATTTACTCAACAGGTATGTAGAGAGAGAGTACCGTGCTGCTCAGGCTGAGCAGTGGCCTACCAATGTATGATTAATTCTAGAAGTGGCTACTCCAGAACTGTTTATTCCAAAGTCAGCATTGCCTGAACTTGCAGTTTTGTTTTAATTCTGAGCCTAGTTTATGTAGGCACTATGTCCCCGAGAAGCATTTGAATTTGCCTCAGTGCTAGCTGTATAAAATTACCATTTCACATGTATAAAAATGAAGCCTACATTGTGAATATGAAACTACAATAATTTATTCCTCTTTTTCCACTCCCTTCCCTATCCCTCCTGTATTAGATCTGAAAATGAAAAGCTCCACAGGTGAGTACGTTTTTTTTCCCAGTATCTTCTATCTGCGTTAGAGCTTAAAAAGACCCCCAAAATAGTCTGATATATAATTTACGTAGGAAAAAATGGAACGTGAAGAAGCTTGACTCATCAAAGCACTTTTAAATGTATACTCTAAATATATAGTTTTTTCCTCCTCGTTCTGTAAAAATAAATAAAATTACTTATGTAGGGTTGTACTTATGTACTGGTGACTTCAAAAAGGAATTTTCCTTAAGATAGCTACATATATAAAGCCATATTTTTATTGAAATGCAAATAAAATTAATGGGAAAAATGTAGAACAGAACCTCAAGCAATGCACAAAATCTAGTTAGTGAAATTGATTCTGTGTAAAAAATATAGAGTCTAAATAGAAAGTATGAGGTAAATTGGTAGTACTTTTGTGTGGTCTGAGATGAACCTATCTACTTGTCTGATTTCTATTTCTATGAATAAAATGCAAAAGATAAACCCCAAGAAACCCAGCCTGGAATGTAACATGTTATAAAATTTAAGTCTCACTTTGATTGCGCCATGTTTATGTTCTTGTTGGACACTGTGTTCATCTAGGTACAAGATCACATAAAGATACTAGCAACAACTGTTGTGAACTAGATCTTAAAATTTTAATTTTACTAATCTAGAGCAAGATTTCTCAGATGATAAACGAGCTTGGGCACACAGTCGGTTTGTACAGACTTGCTGTGTCCAGTAACAATTGGGTACTTAAGTGCTGTTTGTGGCTTTTTGAAGTTTTTTACTGGTTTTCCTAGGACACTTCAGGTAAGGACATCTTATAAGTACACAACTCCTTAAATTTTGTTTTCATATGCATAGTTGTTGATAAATGTCTTACTGACTTACCTTGCAAAGGCAAGAGGAGATAATTTTTGTAAGTAACTGTGTTCCTAGCAACACTTATCTGGAGAGGAAAGCTTCTGCTTCTTCTATTAACGTGTCTTTAATACTATGTTGTACTGTTGCAAAAAAGTCTCCTGCTCTAACATAGCTAGGACGTTATTACAAATGGGCTGCAATGAACACTTTTCTTATATCCTAAGGTTTGCATTTTTCCTCCATGATAAATATTTATACTGAAATCCTCATTTAACAAATAGATTCTTTAAGGTAAAAAGCATTTGTACAATAAAATATGATAGCATGTTGGCGGTGCTTCATTTTTGCTCCCAAATTACGTGTTTTAAAATTGATTTACCGTAATTCCAAATACGAGAGAGAGGAGAGAAGACCCAGCATCAGTTTGCCAGCAGAAACAAGGTGCAGCTGAGCCATCTTGACTCTCACAACGTTCTCTAGATGTTTGAGCTTTTTGGTGGAGCAGATGATTGGATAGGTGTCAACCCTGATTCCTTCTATTTTATTTTAACTCTACAATGCAGCATTTTGTAGCATTCAGGATGGCAAACTCCCTGACAGTGAAGGAGAATTACATTTTCCTGGAAGTCCCAAACAGGTCTATCAAAACCGCCAGTAAGTAGACAAAACACAGTCTTTCCCCAGAAACTATTCCCCGTACTGCCGTAGGTTTTTTTTGTTGCAGTTTTGTGAACAGGAACTAATTTGTTGTTCCAGATTGTGCGTATGGACTCTATTTGTACCAGAAGGGAATTATATATTGCTTCGTTTTTCACACTTTGATATAGAGCCAGAAACGTTTTGTGACTATGATTCTTTATCAGTCTATTCGACAGACAACAGACTTCTTGGTGAGTTGGCGTCCCCATATTCTTTGAAATAATCTGTCAGTGTGGCCTTTCATTCTAATGGTAAGCACACCCAATGAGGACGTTGCAACTGATTATGTTTTACTTACTCTTTCATGATGATTACATTGTGACATACGCTCCAAAATAAAAGACAAAGGGTGTGGGAGGAGAAAAGAATGGAAAATGCCCAGTAGGGAACTGTCTCAGCATATGACTTTCTGGTGTCAAGGATTTTAAATTTTTAGTAGTGTGCATTTATTTGGGCTAATGGATTAATAGGGAATGTAGAGGAATGATGATGGCAATTTCCTTTTAATCCTAAAATTTTTATAGCTAAGTACTAAAAATGATACATGCAAGTTTTCTCAAGTGACTAAAGACTTTACACAGTGATTATTCTCTAATATTATATTTCAGGGAAGTTCTGTGGCGAAGATATTCCATTACCTATTTTGATTGGCTCCAATAGCATAAGGCTGAAATTTGTTTCTGACAACAAGGATTATGGAACTGGTTTTTCTATGACCTACAAAGCTCTTACACCAGATATTCTTCCTGGTAAGACTAAGTCTAGTAATACACCTGTCAGCATTCTTCGGCAGTGACCTGAAAAAAATTTTCAGGAGAAAATAAATTGGAAGAAGCTCCTGCAATATTTATATGTGGATGATGTTATGAACAAGGTAAATGTGGTTAGGCTGCTGTCTGACATTGTGGAGAAACTGGGATGCCAAAGAGATAGGATAGATGCTATTGAGTGAAGCCCTCCTTTAACTTTGCCTCTTCTCCATCCACTTTATACAGGATCTCATTTCCTTCCCTACTTCCAGAATGTTCTAAAACTCAATTAAAAAAATTAGTCAAATTAGCAGAATTTCCAGATGAAAGCTACTTTCCTAGTTCCAAGCATGCTTTCCCGGAGTGGCCCTGAGGGAGGCAGCTAAAGCTAAGATTTGTGGAGAATTGCTTTCAGTTTTGCTGTGCAGAGCTGTTCACCGTCACTAGGGAGCAGGCCAAGGGCCATCTGCTGGGTCTGGACAATCCAGTTACAGACAGACACTTGTTGTTCCTGTTTCTGCAGCTTTTCCAGCCAGTTTCTTTCCTTTGCAGAGTGTAAGGGCAGAGGGTAGGGAGGAATCTCCTCTCAGGGGCCTTGCCACTGCATAGCCCATCAGGAAGATGTCCTCTGGTTGTGTTCTATGTCTCCACTTTCCTCTCCAAAGAAAGTTGGCAAATGTTGTGACATGCCCGTGTCCTGCTCTTCTGTCACCCCACAGAGGTTCCTGTGCCCACAGTGCACTGCCTGTAGCCAAAGGGGAATGCTACAGTCATGAGTTGAATTGCTCTTCTGCCTGGGAACAGATTAAAAATTTTATTTGCATCTTTTTCAAACACAAGGATTTGACTTGCTGCTTCTGTCCTGTTGTCTTTCTCAACTGTGTGAAAGCACCACAAGAATTTTTCTGGATTTTGTGTGTGAATGATTTGATAGGAAATCACAGTGCCTCCAGTTTTGTTTTCGTGGATTTCCAGATTCTGGCTGTGAGTCCTTAGTTGTCCTTTTTGAAGAAGGAATGTTACAAAGTATGCACTATCCAGAGCGCTACAGCAACATGGCAGACTGTCAATGGATTATTTGTGCTCCAGAGGACCATGTAATCAAGGTATAATATGAGCCCCTTTTGTCTCTACAGAATGGAAGTGGGCACCGTTAAGAAATTATGCAGCTAAGGACAAGCAAGATCAAGCAACATAAGCTTGCATAATGCTGCTGCATGCAGTTAGGAGAAATCACCCTCCATCCCAAAAGCCCAGATAGGTTTTGATTTCTCCTTTAGATTATAGTAAAGTAGGATTTCCTAGTTTAAATTTTATCATGACGGATTCCTCTAGCAAATGTAATATGTTAGGTATCACCTGAGAGAGGTCTGAATGTCACAGAAACCAAAGCCTAAAGAATTGTTGAGATTACTGAAGACCCTATTACAGATCTTTGAATTTTTGCTGTGTGAATTTAACAACAAGGTTTACTTTTTAATTTTTTATTTAAAGCTTACTTACCAGTCTTTTGAAGTAGAAGAGAGTGAAGATTGTTCTTATGATGCCGTGACTGTGTATGAAGATGTGAGAAAAGAGGAGGAAATCGGTTTGACTTTTGATTTTTGACATATTTTGGGGATGACCTATTTCTTCTGTGACTTTCGCTAACCCTGTTCTACAATCTAAAATTGAGTTCACCTCTAGAGTCTCACGGGATGTTATAGGTACTAGTTTCAGTACCTTGAAAAATACTTGCAGGTATTGCTGCTTCTGCTCCACTTAGAGGCAAAACCACATTGAACAGAACAGTTTTATGTATTTAAATTCTGTATGAGTATGAAATGCAGTTCTGAATTTGTGTAAATGAAGAAAAGGGCATAACACAATAATTTGGTTTTATAGTAATGATGAGACATAGAAAGCACCCAAGTGGTCTCCTCCTTTTCAGAGTCCAGTTGTTCTTCGCTCCAGATGAGCCTTCATGTAATTCTTAC
This sequence comes from Rynchops niger, assembly GCA_013400035.1. Classification (NCBI taxonomy): domain Eukaryota; kingdom Metazoa; phylum Chordata; class Aves; order Charadriiformes; family Laridae; genus Rynchops; species Rynchops niger. The sequence continues at coordinate 169,369 of VXBH01007621.1, read as the reverse complement.
TGGCGGTTCCCCTGGCTTACGTTGAACGAGAGGAAGACCTCTCTGTCGACTGATTTCAGCACGTGCTTAGATTAGTGCTAGCAGGTGCTAGTGCTGAAACACTAACAAGGGGAAATCAAGTTTCCAGTGTGTCCTATATGCAATGGCAACCTATGAGCATGAGGGCTGCAATAGTGTCTTGTGAGATAGTGCAAGGGTCTCTTTGTTCCTATGAGATGATTACTGAGCAAGGACAGACCGACAGGAATAATCGAACAGTCCTTCAGCCTCAATCTGCTTATCTCTACTCTTCTTTTGTGCTTAGTTATTTTTTACCCTCTTGTGTGAGAGCTGGAATACACAGAATATTGAGTACCCGCTTTTGAAAGAGACAAGGATGAAAAAGTACGTGCTAACCTGCAGTGAACCTTTACTTTCTCATCTTTAGCTAAGTCTTGCGGATTTGCCCTACCAGCACCTGTTCTAAGCTCTTCTGCTCTGATGCTGATTGTCTTTCACTCTGATGAAACAGAGACCTTTGGAGGATTCAGAGCTACGGTCTCTTTTGTTCATGTAACAGGTAATAGAAGTAACTCGGGAGACTGCCTCTTTAGGGCAGCACAAAGGGCTCTTCAGTGAATCTGGCTCTTCAGAGTTATTTTGCTCTAGGTGATTTTCATCTAATAAATTGCTTCAGTAAAAAAAAAACTGTATTGTGAATCTATTGAGGCATTAAACAAAGGGCATAATGAGTGGGTGAAGAGAAACAGTGAATCTTCCCAAAGCCTCAGAGTTTTGTTTTGTGTAAGAGTACTTCCAACCACGTGAAGATGTAATAGCACAGATTCCTATGTAGAAATCTATTCCTTCTACAAAAATTGTAATAAAGGAAATAAAAGTGATTTTTTAATAAAAATATCACTCTATGTGCCTGCTAACAGATTTGCTATTTTAATTTGCCAGACTTACACACTTTGCGTTCAACTAGTGAAGAAGAATTTGAAGATATGGACATATCTGAAGAAGAAATACAGGTTACACCAGGTAAGCCAACCTGAGTTGTATTTTCTTCATGAGAATAGGGAGTACCTTTTGGACTATAATGTAAATGGTGTTTTCTCCAAATATTTAATGGCTGCAGTCCGAGTTGTCCCAGAATTTTTCATTAATTTGAAGAAATAAAAAGATGAATAGTAATGCTTCTCTGCTTCGGCTTTAGAATAGCAGAACCTATTTTTTCCGGTTTCCTTCATCTTTTTAAGTCATTTACAGCAATGCAATAACATTGTTTCAGCTTGTATGTCAGTTTATACCTATTTGCTTTGGTGAAAATAATTGCAAAGCATTACAGGGTAGTTGAAAATAACAACCAGAATTTTAGAACTTCCCTTTTCCCCCAGTACTTTATGGAGAATGGGGTGAGTCCATATTCATTGTAGGTTTGAGGCTAAAACTTTGGAAGGTAAGCAGTTGCTTTCATTTGGTGAAGCTCTGTTTTTGCTAAGATCATCTCCTCTAAACATTTGGATCTTTTCTAATGAGAGAAGTTGAAAGATTTAGCAAACAAAGGGAGGTGGGAAGTCTGTGAAGTTGTGAGGTAGCTCTTAAATGGTTGTTCTTTGCTTCTCCAAATCTTAACCTCTAAAAGGCTTCTTGAGACATCAGTGCTTTCTGTTTCAGATGATGTTTGCGGCATGCCTTCAAATCAGCCCCGGTTCATCTTCAGCAGGATAATGGGAGGTGAAGAAGCTGTACCATACTCATGGCCCTGGCAGGTCAGCATACAAATTTCAGATGAGCATATCTGTGGAGGAGCAATTCTTGCCAAAGAATGGGTTGTCACAGCTGCTCACTGCTTTAATTCTAGGTAAGAACTCTGGGATGAACCCTTCCCTGGGAACACCTGTAATTGCATGGTGTGTGTCTGCAGCGTGGTGGTTCTGCCCAGGGTGGCTGTCAGTTTCAGTTACCACTTACTCGCAGCTCACACTGGCATAGGCTTCTTTTGCTCCATACACAGGTACTAGGGTTAGGGTGGCTACTAAGGAAGTAAGTAGCCTACTTCTATAGGTTTGGTTTTCATTCAGATCAGTTTTCAGAAGAGATGATAAGATACTAAGTCCTTTGGCATCCCTCACTTACTCTTAGGTAACTTTTTTGTGTTTGGGTCATTTACAGAGCATGTTTTCATCCAAGAAGAATCAACCTATCCGAAAATGAAAAAAGTTAATGAGTTTGCATAGATTTTGGAGGACATACAGGGGGCTTTTGTGCACAGGGTTGATGCCATTCCTTTATCAAGAACCTATCAATCTGTTAAATCAGATTACATGGAAATTTTTCTGTCTTTATTGAGAGGAGACAAAAGGATAGTCTGTGTGACTTTTGGACTCTTTAAAATACTTTCTAAAATGCAATTTGTTTATTCATCTCTTAGGCTGAACACTATCAGTTTTGAAGTTCAAATTAATCACAAATACATTAATTTAAAATTCACATACATTGGGTCATTAAAATATTTTTTAAAAATCCTCTCAGGATTGCTGATAATTAAGTGTTCTGGCCTATTTTCAAATGAAGTTGCAATTACTTGAAAATGAGAGTAAGCTTTCAAAAGCCCCAAATGCCAAAAATGCTTAGACATCTATATTCTCCATTCCTTTGATTCTTACACCCCCACCCCACCCCCACCCCCTGCCTAAAACTGGGGATCTGAAATGCAAGCGCCCTTTCAAATTTTGGACTTTGGCTTCTAAGTTTCTAAATAATAGCTTGCAAAACTTTAGGTCAGGAGCATTGCTGTGTTGAAGGTACTGCTTTAAGAGACATATTAAGGAGGAATTCTCTATTGTACGTTGCCGTCGCATCAGAATTGCTGTATGTGGCTTAATGATTCTACAAAACTGATTTCATCAGGGAGTTATGACAGGTTTTCAGGCAGTGAGAGCATTTGGTGAAGAAACCAAAGGGTGAAATGAAACGTTTCTGTTGCATTTCTTCATGTCATTCGATAGGTAGTAATGTTTGAGATGTTACGCATTTTTTTTCATTAAGAAGGTAAGGACCAGCACTGTCCCTGGATGATGTGGACCTTATGTTCTGCATCAGGTACCCTCAGTCCTTACAAAAGTGACCTTCCTCTCAGTTCCCTGTGTGTTTGAGAGATCCTACTGCCTCGTCATGAGACTATTTCATGCTCCCTAGAAGGCAATAGGAAGATTTCCGAAGATTTGTGTGGGAGTAAGGGCCTCGGGAAGAGTTGGCCTAGGAATATGTAGGGCCCTAGTATCTATTTTGGGTGGCGGAGGTTTTCAGATTCACTGGTTTCAAGAATGCTGTTATAGCAGCTGGAGAACATACCTACTTTTCTTTTTTTTTTTAAGGGAACTGTACAGAGACTTATGGATGGTGGTAACAGGGCTTCATGATCTTACAGAGCAAGAGTACAGACAGGTAGTATAAACTCTGCTTAACAATCTTCACAATAAATCAATCTTGCAAAATAGTTTTTAATGTAAATGTGTTTCCCAAATTGTTCATGATGCAACAATCTACCAGCCTGCACACTGACCTTAATCTGCATTTACACAACAGCTTTTGTGTGACTGTCAGGGAAATTGTATCAACACAGACGTGTGCCTTCACCAGTAATGAGCTCCAAACCTCAATATTCTGGAGGAGATATGGGTGGGGAGTGTGTTGTCTCTAAATTGCCTCATGACAATTACCAAGGCAGAAATAATTGAGGCACAACTTTCCACTTTGCTCAGACTGGACAAATGTTTTTCCAAGACGCTGTTCCTATGCTTGCTAGATGGGGCTTCCTGCATGTTCCCTGGTCCATGTCCAAGAGGCATAATTTTGACTTGATAATATAAGAAAACTGGTAACTTCAGTAGCTGCTTTTAAATGTTTCCTTCTCTTAAGGCATCTTGCACATGCCCTGAAAATTTGTAAAACCAAAGTTACTTAGAGACTCAAATTCACAAGTCATTCAGAAAATGTCAATGTCCTTGCTTTCTTAGAAAAGGTCAGTAAAGAAGTATATTATACATCCAAGTTTTAACAAGACCACTATGGACTCTGATATCGCCTTACTGCAACTGGCTGAGCCCTTAGAATTTAACCACTACGTGCGCCCAGTGTGCCTCCCTGCCGAGGAGGAGACGGCCCAGCCCTCAAGGGTGTGCGTTGTCACAGGATGGGGAGCACATGAAGAAGGTATGCGGCCTTGGCCGTTTTGAACGTAGAGCATGCTGTAGCTGTGTTCTAAATACCTCGTTCTGTGTTGTAACATTCATTCTGTTTATACATTAGTTTCTGGAGAACAGACATGTTAAAAAGTTTTTGCTTTTGTAAGCTCGGCTAGACTCACAGGGAAATGGGTGGGAGGAAAGGAATCAGATAATTTAGATTGAGACCATTTGAAAAGGGGAGGAGTAAAGCTTCTTTCTGGAATTGTTAATTCATGCCTCTACTGGTTTCTGAGATGTCTTTTACTTCAAGACAGAGAAAAGGGGAAAAAACTGCATCAGCTGGAAGTCCCCATCCTGGTACTTGACACGTGTCAGAGCTATTACATAAATCTTCCCAGTAAAGTGACCCAGCAGATGATCTGTGCTGGATTCCCTCTGGAAGAAGGCAGGGACTCATGCACAGTAAGTTGCACACATCACCTTTGCCTTCTGACACTTGGGGTATGACAGATGGGTTCTGAAAAAGGGGAGTGTTAAAACCTCACCAAAAGCTGTAAGTGATTTACTGTGAAAGACTCCTTAATAGTAGGATTTTTATTACTTGTATTGCAAAAAGAGATACTTCTCTTGAACAAAGGTTATTTCTCTGCCTTTTAAAAACAGAAACCTCCAAACACATGAGCAGCTGGGACCTCTTATAGCTGAACTGATATTTTAAAAACATAAGGAGTGATATTAGCTCATAACAAGATTCCTTTTTCCTTGTGCAGGGTGATTCTGGTGGCCCATTGGTTTGTCCTGCAGAAGATAACTCAGGATTTTACACCCTTCATGGAATCACTAGCTGGGGCATGGGATGTGGAAGGAAGAGCTACCCAGGAGTATACACAAATGTTGGTGTCTTTGTTGACTGGATCAAGCAGAGTATTAATAGTAGTGGTATGTATGAAAAAAAAACCCCAACAATTAAATGAATCCTTTTGCTAATGCTAAATTCTTAAATCGAGGTCTTTTTCCAGGCTGCCATTTTTATATTTGGGTGTCCAGCATTTCCTGCAATCATGGCTGTTTAAAATACGCCTAGCTAAATGCCCAGAAACAGACAAATCTAAATCAGTAGTCACTTCCGAAAATCTTATTTCTTCTGGATGATCCCTTCTATTGTATTTCTTATGTTGATAAAAATGTTTTCCTTACTGCCGCTTTGCTGCTTTATTTCTCAGGGTTGGGAGGAGGTAGGGAGGCATGAGACACATAGATGACAGCTGAGTCTGCTTTGACAAGTTTACAGCCTGCCTTTGTTGATGATCTTTGCAAAGTTCACCCTGGTTTATTTTTCTCGTTGTAGATCTCCCTGTTTTCATGGTGTGACCGTCAAAAGAGCTGGACCACATTGTAAAACACAAAAGCACAAATGTCATTGAAAGCAAAATTTGGTGAGAGCGTGTTAGCTCACAATTGGTGAACAGATTCCAAAGTAGCTGATACCCTGGTGAATTTACAGCTGATTTACCTGAATCGAGACTTTGGCTTTACATGTGTGTGCTTGGAACAGACACAAGTTTCTTGCAGGCTTCTGACACTCTGTTAATCTATTTTAGGAGGAAAGAGAGGGAAAATAATCCACCATAAACCATGCATATCCTTGAAGTAGTACTGGAGAGTATAAAAATACTGCAGAAATGAGATTAAATAAGTGCCTGTGTAAAACAACTGCAGGGGCAGCCAGTTATCCTTCCGTTAAAGTCAATGAGAGGGTTACTTCCGGCAATGAGAAGACCCAGGCAACGGTAGCAGTAGTGTGCCACTGAGGAACAGAAGAACACTGTGTAGTCATTAGTGATATGAATCAATCCAATAGCTGGGAAAAGGATATTTTTAATACCGTTCCTGTTTTAACAAATTGTGTGGTGTTTAAACAGAGGGGTTTGAAAAGACAAGTGTTACAGGCTGAGGTCCTTTGGCACAATGCAAGAACTGACAGCTATCCCAATTAATCTCTACATATAACTAAAGAGGTACTGTGTAATCCACACACTGCAAACTGGGCAGATTTACTTGTAAATAGCAATTTGGTTTATGTCAAAATGGCTGCTTACACAAGAAATTTTGGTGACAGGCTCCTGTTAGCTTGGCAGGCTGCTCTGTGCCCAGCCTCGGTGTTTAGAAGCTAGCTCACTGTGATAGCACAATAGGTAACACCAGTATAATCCTTCTTTGACTCAATGGTCCGGAAAATAACTAGGAAAGAAGTAAGGTATCTCATTTTGTTTCTGTTGATATTAATGGCAAAAATCTAGAGATGTGTTTCCCATACATGTATTTGGTGCCAGTAACCCTACTTTTTTGATTACATTAGTTTAGAGCTTCTAATTATTTTAAAGATATAATCTTATTCTGTACCCAGGGAAAATAACAATCTCTCTACCTTTATTCCCAAATGAATATGGTAAACGTTTTTTTACCAGTTTCTCCTCTTCCCTGTAAAGTTTTAGGCAGAAGCCCACAAAATAATGTGGAACATGAACTTTCTGTGAAAATTATGGTGGAAGGACTATGGACAAATTCATGTTAAGTCTAAGGTACAGCTGTATTACATTATTGATAGATCATGCTTGTTCTATCTTTGATAAGCTCTTTGAAGAGTCTTTGGAGAGTAATGGAGGGAAAATATCCTTTGTAATTTTTCAATATGGAAGTCTGTTAATGTTCAGTTATGGTAGAACCTGCTATTAGCTAACCATACCCGTTTAACTATGCTGGCAGCAGATGTGTCTGATCCCTTGGTTGTTATTCTGTTTCACTTAACAGGAACAAGCTGACTTAAAATACCTGTAAAGATTTTATCTGCTTATTAATCTAATAGAAGGATATCACGTTAGGCGTGTTCAGAAAAATAAAAAAGTGGGGGGAGAGCTACAGGTGGTATCAGCTGTGCTAGCCCTATTGAATGCAGTAGTTATATGCTGATAAAATTTACATCGCTTAAAAAAAAATCCTTTCAAATAGTAGGAGTGCTGTCTTCAATTATTTGTATTTTATTTGATTTTTGCTTGACTACATGATGTCAACCTTTTGTGTTTCGCCTAGTATGGTTTTACAAATAGTCTAGTTTTCCTTTTGTTTGTTGTATCTTTTTAGTCGTTTGTAAGCTGACAATAACTTTTAGCAATAACATGAACTGTTTTGTGATGGAAACGAAATCTGATTTAAAAAAGAAATAAAAATTTACTTTCAGTGGAGTTCATGTAATGGAATTAGTTTATACAAAATTTATATGAAGTCTGCTTTAATCCTTAACAGTTATTACGAGGCTTTCCTGAACCCTACAGTCAAAAGGTAGGATACTAGTAGCCTACCTGATTACTGAGGTAGGCTCAGGTTTCATGCGTGCTTTAAATCTGGATATAAACCTTCTTCTGTTGGCATGTAAGTAAAAATATCTTCTTTGTAACATCATATGGAAACAAACGAAGGCTCATTGCATTGTTCAGTGGCACTATGCTAAATATTTATAACAAGTGTCTATGTCCAAAAATATCTTATTCTGACCTTTGGTTAACATGAGCATCTTTGACCATAAGTCTTCCTGCTTAGCTATGAAACAGTAGTCCTGCTCTGTATGTGGGCATGGGCATGCATGCTGGGAGTCCAACCACATTGCCAGTGGTGCACCGACATTGCCTTTGCAGGACTGGTTATTAGAGCACGTTTGTAACTTTTGTTGGAAAGGGGAGACCTTCATCAGAAAATAGAAAGTATACAGCCATTGTTAAAAGCTTGTCTGGCCATAGTATAAAAGAGGAAGCAACTGTGGTCTGAAGTCTGGGTTCTGGCTATATAGCCCAACAAAAGATATTAAAAACATTATTGATCTCTGACTCTGTGGCCTTAGGTCTGTAAACTCTTGTTTCGTAATTCTTTTACTTTTCCATTTCCTCTTTTTCCAGCTTAGGACAGCATAGTGGCTTACTACATCGTACTGCTCTTGGTTGCTTGTGCTCCTGTGACCTCCTGGATGAAGCCAAAGGAGCGATAGCACTGCAGCATCATATCCTTCCTTGGATGTACTCTGCCTGGAGGTATGCATGCCATGGATTTCCCGACTCTCACTCTTTACACAGTGGGTCTGCCCAAAATGATCTGACAACTATAGTATTTAGGTGGTACTGTAGAACTATATTCTATGTGGTCTTCCCTGTTTTCTCCTCTTTCCCCCTAGCCTTTTTTACTTTGTACTTGAGGACAAGTGGCACAAGGGCAGTTTTTTTCTCATTTAGGAATCCATTTACTGTCATGTATTGGATGCACAGAAAGACTGTTAACTTCGTCATCTGAAGTGACTAGACTTGATTCTTTGCGCGCTTTCAAGAGCGTGAATTGACCAGTAATGCCAGAGGAACTCTGTGGATGTTACATCTGTGTAAGACAAGTTAACAAGAGGAAAGAATTAGACTTGGTACTTTGAAGGAAAAAAAAAAGTTTTACATAGACCTAACCACTGCCATTGGCTCAAAAGAAATTAAAATAATCAGGAAAAATGGAAGGAGCATTAGGAATAGTTAATAGAGAAAACAAGAAATACCTCTAAATGTTTCTCAAGCTCTACAAAACAGAGTCCTGTTCTTGAGGGAAGATTAATGCTTCATATCGATAGTGCAATTCAGGGAACCGCTGGTAATGCATAGCTGTACAATTATTACTCATAGCAAAATAGACAGGAAATCCTGTCTTGAAAATTAAAAAAAAAAAAAAGGGACAAATTCCTGTTTATCCTTCACTTGTTCTTATTTTTTCTTCAGGATAAATGTAAATCCTGACTGAGAGATCTGAATATTTCTTATCCCTATTAATTTTTGTTCTGCTTTATTATTCTTAATTTCGAGCCTTTTGCCGCATGGATATATGGTAGATTATTGATGAAAGCAAAAAGGTTGCAAGCTGTACCATTACCATATTGTCAGCAAATAAGAACTCACAGCATCTTGGTGGGAGAATCTAGCTTCTTTAATCATGGAGAATGGGTCGTTCAGCCTGGGAGTCCTGGGTTTGGTTACAATACTCTTGAGGATAGTGGCTCTGTGTGACACTGATGCAAGGAGTTAAATTACTTCAGGAATGGCATTGTAATATGTAGCTCTGAGCCTCTCTCTGTTTTCAGCAGCCTGTATAATAGCGTTGTGTTATATTTTGGGAGTGGTTCCCCTGCTTTTGAAGTCAGGGGAGGAAAGCTAACGTTAACAAAAAATTAAAAAGGAGTGTGGTGGGGTATTAATTCTCTGGTCATCCATAGTCAGTACTTCAGTAGCACAGGAGACTGAACGTATTTTTATTTCAGTCTTTTTACAAGGCACATAAAACAGAAGCATTCCAAAAACTAATAAATCAGATTTATTATCTTCTCCTTGTTTTACCGTCTACAGCTTGGCACACTGTGACATTATTCCTGGCATTCCTTCCTTCCCCATAGGCTTGATCAGTTTGTTTTCTTCCTCTTGACAAAGATGTGTCTGTGTGATATGGGCAGGCTTTTATTTTAGATAAACTATTTTGAACCTTGTGGCATGGGCTTGAACTTCAGAGACTTGTATTTTCTTTTAATTGAGTGTGTCCCAAACTGTGTGCTCCTGTCCTATGCTCTGTAGAGAGGATAATGATACTTAGTCTCTTTTGTGTTTTTGTTTTTTTAATTTTAAACCAATTTGAAGTCCGTAAATACTAAATACTTTGTTAGTGCTGCTTGTCACAAAATAAAATTTTGGCCCAGGGGATAGGTCAGAAGTTAGGAAATAATTTCTGTTCCCCCAGTCACACTAGCTGAAGTTCAGCTTTCTTACCCACCCCCTCCCCACCCCCCTTTCCTTAGTTAATTGGTCATTTGCCAGTAGTTCGCAGCACAGACTGTGGACTGTACATGCTGTCTGCAGGGAAAATCACAAATGCAAACCAAGGCAACCAGCAGCGCCTGTTGCTGGGGGCACTGGCATTGCAATGCAGGCCTTACCTGAAATGCTGGTGCAGCCTTCATCGCCTTTCATTAGCGTTGTACCTAGTGCAGACTGGAGGATGTTTGTATATGAAAATGAAAGATGATGGATGTCTTTACCCGTGAACCTTATAGGGTTAGATTATAAGGTTGCATGCTATTTCTGCCTAGAGGGACTAGAACTGTGCTGTTTTACAGGACAGACTGGACAAACTGGGACTGGACCAGGGCTCCTGCAGCATTCTGTTCCTGAACACGAAGGCAATGAGAATTGAGGGAGGAGAGTGCACGGGAGGAAAAAGGACTGTAGCCAGTGAGTGTCCACCCTGGGTAACTGGATTTTGTGGCTGTTTCTGTCCCGCTGTTTTGTGCAAAGCATGCCTGGTTGCTTGCAGTGCCCCGTGGTGTGCTCCCATCCCGGGGAGCAGGACCTGCTGTCCAAAGCGGTCCCGCAGACCTCTCCGCCAGCAAAACCTGCGGGCGGGACACGTGAAATAGCTGACAAACTACTAAGCATTACTAAAGATGCCTTTAGCTTTACAAAATAGACGCTTCAGACGGGAATTTCTCTCCTAAGGTACCCTGTTTGAGCCCGGGCTGGGAGAGAGGCGGGGTTCCGAGCGGGGTGCTACACGCCTTGTGCGGAGACGCCCCAGGCCGGCGGCGGACCCCCCGGGCCTGCCCGGCGGCGGGAGGCGGAACCCCGCGGGGGCAGCGGAGCTCCGCGGGGCCGGGCCGGGCGGGGGCGGAGCGGGGAGGGCTGAGGGCGCAGGTGGAGCGGTGTCTGCTGGCTGGGGAGCTGCGGGCGGCCGCCATGGAGGCTCTTGTGGTGAGGGGTCGGGAGGGAGGCGGGCCGGGCGCGAGCGTGGCGGGCCGTTCCCCTGACCGCCTTGCCCTTCTCCTCACAGGATGCCCCCGTGGCCATCGCCGTGGCCGTGGTAGCCGCATCCGCCCTGCTGCTGCTGCTCCTCAGGGGGATAGGGCGGCGGGCGAGCGGCCTCGTCA